>JAQQSO010001041.1:12496-28019 GCA_028658305.1 Pachyuromys duprasi
GTATGGAGCTAAAAAGAGAACTGACTGTAGAGGATTGTAGAATGGAAGAAAAACACTTAAAGAAATGCTCAACGTCCTTAGCCACAGGGAGATGCATATCTAATCAACCCTGATATTTCACCTTAAACCTGTCAGAATGGCCAAGATCAAAAACTCAAGTGACAACACATGCTGGAGAGGATGTGGAGAAAGGGGAACCCTTCTCCATTGCTGGTCAGAATGCAAACTTGTACAACCACTCTGGAAATCAATTTGGCGCTTTCTTAGACAATTAGGAATAGTGAATCCTCAAGACCCAGCTATACCACTCTTAGGCATATATCCAAAAGATGCTCAAGTACACAACAAGGACATTTGCTCAACTATGTTCGTGGCTGCTCTGTTTGTAATAGCCAGAACCTGGAAACAACCCAGATGTCCCTCAGTTGAGGAATGGATACAGAAATTGTGGTACTTTTACACAATGGAATACTACTCAGCAATTAAAAAGGAGGAAATCATGAAATTCACAGGCAAATGGTGGGACCTGGAAACCATCATCCTAAGTGAGGTATCCCAAAAGCAGAAAGAAACATATGGTATATACTCACTTATATAGACCTATAGGATAGGAAGGTCAAGCTGAAATCTACACACCTAGGGAAGATATACAAGAAAGAGGACCCAGGTTGGTATGATCAATGCTCATTTAGATGAACAAATAGGATTGACATTGAATGGAGGAGAAAACAAGCAACAGGACAGGAGCATACCAAAGAGGATCTATGAAAGGATCAGTATAGAAATGTATCAAAACAGATATTAAGACTCACAATCAAGCCCTTGGCAGAGGATGGGAAGTAATAATAAAAATATGGGAATTTAGTAAAACTTGGGGAGAACAAGAGCTCCACAAAGACCAAACTGAGCAGGGCATAGGGGTCTTATATGAGACAGTTTCTCCAAGCCAGGACCATATATGGATATGGCCTAGAACCCCCGCTCAAATGTGGCTCATAATAGCTCAGTGTCGAACTGGAGACCCTAGTAAGGGAAACAGGGACTGTTTCAGTCTTGAACTTGATGGCTGACTCTTTGACCCTCCTCCATACATGCCAGGGTGTAACACCCTGGCTAGATCCCAGGGGAGGACATTGCAGCCAGCCCTGAGGAGATAAGATAAGCTGGGGTTGAATGGAAGGGGAGGAGGTCCTCCCCTGTTGGTGGACTTGGAGGGGTTGGGGACGAGATGAGGGAGGGTTGGTGAGGGTGGGACGGAATGAGGGAGGGGGCTACGCATGGGATGCAAAAAACCTAACCTTTGATTGATATAAAAATAAACAAATTTTAAAAAATTAAAAAATATATATTTTGATTTTAAAATTACTCAAGACAAAAATAGATCTTCTTATCCATTCTTATCTTACATAAGAATGGATAGATAATGAATATATGTTGACTGATGTGTTCAAAGGATAGTAAATAGGACTGACTAGAGTGTAATAAAATCTAGAAATATGACACACGAAAATAAAAATGTAATATCATTATGGTTAGATAAGATACTCTTCACTAATATCTGAAAATATTGAAATAAGTGTCAGAAGACCTAATAATAGTTTATGATTTCCATAAAAGTGTAGTTGAGTGAAAAGATTGCATCATTAATTAAGGGCATGTTCAGTATTGCTTTTGAGATGCCAATCATAGGCAAACATAGGCTTTGGATAGCCACCTTATCTTCCTTTTCTCTGTTCCTAATTAAATACTTGGTGGATATGGTGCCAGGTAAGGTAAAGGGAAGGATAATTCCATTTGGGATAGGACAACTCTAGTTCTGCTGCCCAGAGTATTAACCCACTGCGAATCTTTGTTGTTGCTCATTAATTTCTGCCTTATTATCACTGACAGAATTCCATAGCTCTTGTAATGTGCTTAGCCTCACTTTCTGCATTTAGTACCAGAATTTGTATGAGACCAGATGAATAAGGTGTTATGTCTGAGCCTAGTATGGTGGTATAGATGTTTTATCACAACACTCAGAAAACAAACAGAGGGGAATCTCAAGTCACAGTCAAGTGTTGCTAGATGAGTCTGTGTCTAATAGAAAAAAAAAAAAAACTATGTTACAATACATCATGCACACTGACCTGTTGGCAATATAACCCCAATGTTGGTTGCTGTGGCCACTTGATAGTGCCATTATGTCAACAATAAACATGTATGACTGGTTTAATATTCACAGTCATTCTGCAGTAACACAGTTATTCCCATCTTTCTTATATGTAACATGAAATGCAAGATGTTAGGATTTCTGTCTAAGGTCATGCATTTATTAGTAAGTAGAAATATTAACCAACTCTAGTAGACACTTCTGTTGTTCACAGTCTGTGTTTGCACAAGTACACTAGTATAGAGATGTAAATAAAGTGCTCAGTGATGTTAAACAGAAATTATGAGAAAACATAGAATCACTTTCTAAAGGAAAGGGTTTCTTTCATTTGAATAATAAAAGTACCATGTTGAGAGGGGAAATTAATTTTAAACTTTTTTCTTGATACGATTGTGTACAGCTTATTAAAATACTAATGTAAAGTTTGACATCTATATTCTTGTACATAGTTAATTTTAGTTCAGTGAAATAAATGTGCAAACCATCCTTTTGACTTTCCAAATGACATTGGGTGGTATTTTGTTTTCAATTATGTTTTCAATTATGAACACTGTCTACCTCCTGAGGCTTCCAGTTAAGATAAAAGGAAATGTCACAGTTAGGAGTAGTCAACTCATCAAGAACCATGGTGTGAAGTGGTTGCTAGGAATCCCTGCCAGATGGACTTATTTGTAATGATGAATGATTTCAAGTTCTGTATAAGTAAAAAATCCATTCTTAGTCATGAATGAATTTATTATACTATAAGCAAGAACTTACATCATGTGATTTTTTTCAAAAACAGAAATATTTTAATTTTCTTACATTAGATAGCTATGCAAATATTTAATATAACAAAGCTGATACAATCCTCATATATTTGAGTATCAACAATAAATATATTATATGAAATCCCAGGGTGTTTAAGAAGAAACTTCATTTTGTCAACAACTAGGATATGCTTGCTGTAAAAACATGTTATGGGCAAGATAAATTCAGGATATTTTGGAATCTTTTCCTGTCTGTGTATCTCAAGGACAGGAATATCTGTATTACAGGTAATCCTGAAATGGTTCTGAAGATAAACTATACTTTTATTGAATCATTTTCTTTTCTCTTCTTTTCAGCCCTCCTCATTCTTCTCCTCAAATTTACGTTTTCCTGTTTTTTAATCACCATTGTGACATACATATGCAAATGAACATGGAAACTCTTTTCTTTAATTTTATTATTAGTTACACTTTATTGACTTTGTATCCCTGCTGTATCCCTCTCCCTCATTCACTCCCAATCCCACCCTCCCTCCCTCATCTCCTCCCTGCCCCTTTACAAGTCCACTGATAGGGGAGGTCCTCCTCCCCTTCCATCTGACCCTGATTTATCAGGTATCTTCAGGACTGGCTGCAAAGTCCTCCTTTGTGGCCTAGCAGGGCTGCTCCTCCCTCAAGGGGGGCAGGGAGGGAATCAGTTTACATTCTGATGAACAATGGACAAAGCTTCCCCCTTCTCCACATCCTCTCCAACGTGTGTTTTCACTTGAAGTTTTGATCTTAGCCATTCTGATGGGTGTAAGGTGAAATCTCAGGGTGGTTTTTATTTGCATTTCCCTGACAACTAAGGAAGTTGAACATTTCTTTAAGTGTTTCTCTGCCATTTAATATTCCTCTATTAAGAATTCTTTATCTCTGTGCCCCATTTTTAATTGGATTACTTCGTTGTTGGCTTTAAACTTCTTAAGTTCTTCATATATCCTGGATATTAGCCCTCTGTCAGATATAGGGGAAGATGCTCAATCCTCATTCAGAAGGGCAAATGTGGTAGACACTGGAAGCAGGAGAAGACAGGGAAAAGGACCAGAGCCCACCACAAAAGGCCTCTGAAAGACTACTGATTGAGGCATGGAAGCAGAGGCAGAGTGCTTGGAATCTTATGAAAGAAGGTAGAGATGAAAAGTCCTCGAGGGGACAGGAGCTGCAAAATGAGACCATCATAGCCAAAAGACACTGAGCCCTGGGACCCCTTCAGAGACTGATACCCCAACCAAGGACAAAGCATGGAGAGGATCTAAAAACCTGGCTCAGATGTAGCCTATAGACTCAGTCTCCAAGTGGTTTCCCTAATAAAGGGAGCAGGGACTTTCTTTGGCATGACAGGCTCTCTGATAACCTCTCCCTGGGGAGATGCAGCCTTGCCAGGCCACAGAGCTTAGAGGGAGAATAGGGAGGGAGGGGGAGAATGGGAGGAGATGGGTGAGTGAGCCACAGCCAGGATTCAAATTGAATAAATTTTAATAAATAATAATAATAAAAATTATAAAAAAGAAAATATAAACCTCCCATTATTTCTTTAAAAGAAAGAAAGAAAGAAAAAGAATATAAAAGAAATTGAATAAGCCAGTGCTTAAAAGGATAATCCTTGGGGAAATTATTTCTTCCTCTATCAGGAGTCTTTAATTCTCTGTAACTTATTATCTAGTAGTGGAGGACCATAAATTTCATTATGCCACTTTACTTTCACTTTAAAACCATATATATTTTCAGTCAAGTATAAAGAAACTTACAGGAAACGAAAAATGACCAGACCATGAAGCAGAAAAGTTATTAAAAGTCATCAGGAGAGGAAATCACATTTTTAAAAAATGGCAATTATCACTTTTAAGAATAATTTTCCTTTAATTTTTCTTTCAGCATGAAATATCCATATGACATAGATGATGGTGGTTTTTTACATTATTGCCTTTTTTCATGAAATGAAGACCCAACTCTGGCATTTTTTTCTAATATAGAAAATCTCTAAATGGGTATTTTAATGCTCTTTGTGCTAAATATGTCTATCCTAACTCCCATCTCTTTCTCCAGGAATATTTTCCATATCAAAAGAGTATGTTTATCCTATACAATGTGGCTAATATCCACTTACAAGTGAATATATACCATGCATGTCTCTCTGCTTCTGGAATACCTCACTCAGGATGATCTTTTCTAGTTCCATCCATTTGCCTGAACATTTCATGATTTCTTTGTTTTTAATAGCTGAGTAGTATTACAGTGTACCATAATTTCTGTATCCATTCTTTAGGTGAGAGACATCTAGGTTATTTCCATATTCTAGATATTAAGAATAAAGCTGCAATGGATATAGTAGAGCAAATGGATGTATGCCCAGGAGTGGTATAGCTGGGTCTTAAGATAGCACTGTTCTCAGTTTTCTGAAAAAGCACCAAATTGATTTCCAAAATGGTTGTACAAATTTACATTCCCACCAGCCATGGAGGATATTTCCCTTTCTCCACATCCTCTCCAGCCTACTAAAATTTACAGCCCTAAAGAAGCTAAATGACAAGGAGAACCCTAAGGAAGATACTTAATTCTCATTCAGAAGGGAAGAAAACAGGATAGACACCAGAAATGGTAGACGAGAGGAAACAGGATTGGAGCCCACCACAGATGTCCTCTAAAAGGCTCCAATGAGCAGGGGATTGAAGCAGATGCAGACTCACAGCCAAACTTTGGACAAAGCACAGGAAGTCTTATGAAAGAAGAAGGATATAAAAAGACCTGGAGGGAACAGGAGTCACACAAAGGGACCAGCAAAGCCCAAAATTAAGTATGGCCCGGAAGGGACTGCAGAGACTTATACATCAACCAAAGACCATACATAGAACAGATCTAGGCCCCTGCACAGACAGCTTAGTCCCTATGTGGCTTCCCTAGTAAAAGAAGAAGAGAGAGTTTCTGACTCAAACTCAGTTGAATGCTCCTTGATCACTGCTGCATGGTGGGGTGACCTAGCCAGCACATAGAGGAAGAGGGTCCAGACGTTCGTAATGGGGCCTTATAGGCTAGGGTCAGATAGTATGGGAGGAGGACTTCCCCTATGTGTGGACTTAGGAAGAGGGATTGAGGGGAAGGAAGAATGGAGGGGGAGACAGGGAGGAGATAAGGGAGGGGGCTACAACTGGGATACAAAATGAATAGATAATAATAATAAGTATATGTTAAAAACAAGTGACTGAGCCTCTCCTCCAATACATGCTCTTGGTACTCAGCCTCTTGCTCAAGACCCAGATTCCCCCTCTTTCTTTTCTGCCCTTTTCAGGCTTTTCTTTTGGCCCTCTATTTCTTTGTAACACCACATTGACCCACAGTACTACTGTCGCCAAGGATGAACAGCTGTCACACTGTGCTGGAACTCAGAACAACTCTGTAACAGGATATGCACAATCATCACACTTGGTTAGGATCACATTATGGCAACAACAACCAAACATTTAACTCCAGATGCCCAAATCCCCGTGTAAAAGTACCACCATGAACAACGAAGATAATATTTCTCCTCCAGAGGCCAGCAATCCTATTGTAATAGGCCCTGATAAAGCAATTATATGAAAAAACAGAACAAGGACTTTAAAATAGCAATAATAAATGTTTATGAACCTTTAAGAAAATATAAATAAATGCCTTAATGAAGACTTGAAGAACACAACCTATTAACTGAGTGGAATAATGAAAAAAAATGAAACACATGAAGGTAAAATTTAACAAGTATAATCACTAAAAAAAGCCAAACTGAAAAACAATGAATGAAACCAGGAAACATTGGGGGAAAAAAAATCATACAGGAAGTTACAGTCTTACAGACATTTATAATGCTATACAGTGATGATCAGAAAACCAAATATGCATAAGAACCCTACTTCTCCCCCTGGGACCCCCTCCCCCCCACACAAGACAGGTTTTTCTGTGTTGTTTTGGTTGTCCTGGACTCACCTTTTAGACAACGCTAGCCTTGAACTCACAGGGATTTGCCTGCCTCTGCCTCCCTGAGTTCTGGGATTATAGGTGTGAGCCAGCATAACTAGCTAAAGGTTAAGAGCACTGTCATTTCCTCCAAAGGTCCTGAGTTCAATTCCCAGAAAGCACATGGTGGCTCACAACCATCTATAACAAGATCTGGTGCCCTCTTCTGTACTGAAGGCACACATACAGGTAGAATACTGTATAATCAATCAATCAATCAATCAAACAAACAAACAATCAATCAATCAATCAGTAAGTAATTGGGCATTACTTTTTGGCTTTTCTACTTGTTTTCTTTTTTGTGTTTTAATAATTTTTATTTTTTTTACTATTAATCACAGGTTATTTACTTTGTATCATAGCCGTAGCCCCCTCCCTCATTCCCTCCCAATCCCACCCTCCCTCCCCTTGTTTTCTAAAGAATGAGAGATATAAATATCACAGAGTTGGGTCTGTGGGGAGGTGAGAGAATCAAAGAAGAGTTAGGTGAAGGGAAAGAGTGATCTGAATATGCTATAAAAATTTATATAAAAAGACATGACAGAAATTGGTGATATTACTCACTGATCTGTAAAGGCATGTATGTTTTGTTTTGTTCTGTTTTTCCACGAAGGTCTCTTCCTGTGGTACAGCTTCACAGAAAGCTGTGGTTACAAAAAATTCTGTACTTGGTATCAAGGGACAGAATCAATTAAACAGCCCTACCCAACTTCAATACCTATGAATCACAACAGTTAGCATGGCAAGAACGTCATAAAGATTCAGTGACACTCACATGCTGGTGGAAAACAACAGCTGTCTAATTGGACTTAAGTCTCACGCAACAGGAGGTATATTGTGTCTTGTACTAGAAAACTAGCTAGGCTCACAGGGCTGGTGAAGTCATGGATCTTAAAAATAATTACTTCTGCCATTTTTCTTGACCAGAATAATTTTTGTTAAACATTCTAAATATTTTTGTTAAACATTCTAAACATTCTATGTATTTTTGTTTTATTCGCTTTACATCCTTGTTGTAGTCCCATTCCTTCTCCCTTCCCACTTCCATGCTCTCTCCCTCCCACCTCCCATTTTCCTCAGAAAAGGGTAGCTCCTTATCCCATCCAACCCAGCTCATCAAGATGCAGCAGAACTGAGCATCTCTCTTCCCCTGTGGCCTGACAAGGCAGTCCTGCCAGGGGGAAGTGATTAAAAAGCTGGCAAGTGAGTCCCTGTCAGATGCAGTCCCCAGTTCCCTTACTAAAGGACCCACAAGAAGCCTAAGCTGCCCATCTGCTACATCTTTGTAGGGGGCCTACGTCCAGTTTATACATGGTCTTTGGTTGATACTTTAGTCTCAGCAAGCCCCTCTGGGTCCTGTTAGCTGGCTCTGTTGGTCTTCTTGTTGAGCTCCTATCACCTACAGGTTCTTTTTCTCTCTTTCTTCTCATTTTTTCCACAAGACTCCTTACTCATTGCCTAATGTTTGGCTGTGAGTTTCAATATCTGTTTTGAGGAGGTACTGGGTAGAGCCTCTCAGAGGACAACTCTGACAAGCTCCTTTCTATAAGCTTAGCAGAGTATCCTTTACAGTATTAGGGGTTGGCATTCTCCCATAGTGTGGGTCTTCAGTTGGGCCAGATATCTGTTTGGCATTCCCTCAATCTCTGCTCTATCTGCTTTATCTTTATTCCCGCACTTCTTGTAGATAGGGTAAATTTTGCATCAAAGTTTTTGTGGGTGGGCTGGTGTTCCCTTCCCTCTGCTTTGGGACTAGTAAGATACATTCTAAATCTGATCTTTTCACAAACAGATAAATGTAGCTACAACCTCTTCCCTCTCAAAAAACAAACAAAAAAACTAGCAATTGTTGACTATCAGAGAAAATCACAACCTGACAGAGATCAACAGATCATGGATAACTCAGACCCTACAGATATATCTATATCCAAGCACTTCCATCTATGGCTCAAAGAACATGACAGAAGAAGGGATAGACAGAGGACTGTAACAACCTAAGTACTGATAAGTTTGTCCTGAAACATTTTGTTACAGTAAATTGTGGCATAAAGAAGGCTAGGACCATGGCAATATCAACAGACAAGCTAATGCAGAAAGGGTGAATGTCAGGGGTCCAATGAACCACAGGCAAATAATGACTGCAAGAAGAGAATTACCTTCTTTCAGGGATGATAACCTTGTACATTGTCTAAAGCATAGTGGTCAGCCTTGAAACCATATCCATACCACCAGTAAAAACTGACATAAGTTATATGATTGAGTGTGTGTTTGTGTGCGTGCCCGAACATATATATATATATAGATATATATATATATATCTATATATAATGTTTATGTTTATATATAATATATATGTTTATTTATATGTGTGTGTTTATATACATAAACAAACAATGTAACAAGAGTAATCAGGAGGGGAAGAAAAGTATTATAAGAGCCAAAAGGTCAGAATGTCTATATGAGATTATGTTTCTACATATGACAAGAAGGCTGCCCCCATGGAATCTCAACAATATTTTTTTTAACACTAGGCCTTTACAATGACAACACCAATTACATGTCATCACAGATGCAGGAAATTTCACAAGGCCCTATCCCTAGATAAAAATCTACATGCAAATGGTCAGCTATAAATATGTTGTTAAGATCAATACTAAATAAGCTCAATAGATTGCATGTGTGTTTGTGTGTGTGTGCAGAACAACCAGTTTCAAAGACAAGAGGGCATTGCTTTTAGTGGGAACTGAGTAAGACATTAGACTATTTGGATAGAAGAGGAGGAAGTGATGTAATTAGAGTAAAACATATATCAAATAACAATATATTTTAATTGCATCCAGGTATAGTGGTACATACACCTCTAATGACAGCACTGAAGAAGGAAAGGCTGGAAGATCTCTGACTTCAAGGCCGGTCTGTTCATCAGTGTGAGTTTCAGGACAGCCAGTACTATACACAGAAACCCTATTTCAAAACAAAAACAAGGAAATAAAAAACCAGACAAAAACATAACCAAATGTATATGACATTTATATTTTCTCATGGGTAATGTTTTCTTGAAGAAATGCTTTAAGTGTCTTTGATACTAGCTTTTATGCCTAAATAGTACACATATATGTTCTCTTATATACTTTATTCTTCTCTCCATGCTTTAAATATTTAATACTATATATTAATAAGGAAGTCTTTTTCAATTCTGGTATTTGGGTTTGTCTTTTTGTTATGCTCTAAATTTATTTATTCCTCAAATTTCTTTTAATGCCAATGGCTATCTAGTACTTTCAAGTCAGAAGGCAGTTTGGGCTTTATGAAATAATCACGACAGATATTTCATTTTGTACAAAAGAATTAAGTCAAACAACAGAAGACTGAGTCAACATGAAATTTTCACATATAAGGTATTTGGAACCAGTCATGCTTCTCTTCACATTTTAGTTCAAAATTAATAAAATTTTAAGTTATATTTTACTTCTTAAAATGTGATGCTTAAGCATTATTTTTGACTTCTGTTTTAGGATCTATGAGTCTTGAAATATGGAATGATCAAAACAAGTAAGTATATATACTTACTTAAAAATACTATAGGTATGATGAACCTGGCTCGTCTAGGCTAAAATTTTATAGATATTTTTATTTATAGTGCATATAAATAGAAACACTTGTTTTATATCAAAGATTATTAGATACTATATATTATTAGATGCTATATAAATTCAAACTATTAACTAGATCCTATATTTTTCTGAACAATTATATTTAATTTCCACATTTGTCTTATAGTCATAGGCCACATACAATGTTATTCAGTTTATTTTATAAATATCTCTTGGAAATTAATAAAGTGTGACAGATCTTCTCTAAAAACCTACCTAAATGAGTTTTACTTGTGCTGTTAGAGTGCTAGACAATTTGACAAACAAAAGAGACAAAGAAACTGAATTTTTCTCAAAGCCACACAGGGTTTTAATTAAAAATAATTATTTTGATAATTATACTAGCAGTAATGACAGTAATAAAAGCTGCTGTTTATTTAGCACTCGGTTTGAGACTAAAATCTATCGAGCATTGACAGCTAAATTTACAGCAAGCTTATGAGAGTGGTAAATTGTCTGTATTTTTAAATCCAGTCATAAAGAGACTGGGACTTTCTGTTAAATTATGTAAGTAACCTGGTTAGTATCTGTTTGCCTGAACTAATAATAAAAATCTAAGAATTTTATTTTCTAGTCATTATTCTCATTATCGTAATGAAGATTTCATTAAAGGACTCACAGAGAGGACTAGGTAGAGTCTGGGTTGGCATTTTTCATACCTTTCATAAGCAAATTATCAAACAAGATAATTGAACTGGTCATTAAAGAAATTCAACTACTATATCTATATAGTATCATAGGAGTCTTGAAAACATCCTGTATCTCTAAGCTAGAGAAGACTATTAACATTTTTCAATGGCCAAGATTTTATGAAATCTATGTCATGAGTTCTGTCAACTTTCTTAAGTAACTGAAAGTAACTGTGTTAAGTAGTACAATGAAGACTGAGGGTGACACTCTCTTTCCCACATGTGCAGTACTGGAAATCAAAGTTTTAATGCAACTGTGCTTGCAGTATAAATCAATTCACTGCAGGTAGTTTTCTTAGGGCCTATATCCTAGTTCTCTAAGGATTTTATCTTTGGTTCAGCAAAAGTTGGTAAAAGGTGAAAGACATTAGAATTCTTATAATTCACAAGTACAGGAGCTGACGGTTTAAACTACCTACTTAAATTCCAAAAGCATGCTGCAGATACAGTGTTAGGAATCAAGACTGTATGACAACTGCCTTCTCACCTAGTGGTTTTAAACAGCATGTGAGACGCAGCAGAATTGGCTCACTGAGCTTCCACCTCCCACTGTCTCCCCTGCACTGACAGCCATTATTCTACGGTGTCTTTCACTCTGGAAGCCTCCGTATTGTCAGTGATAAGAAATAATTGTTATTCTCAGCAGAAACACACAGGATTGCACATGGTTGATATTCTTGTCCTCCAAATAATTTTTTCCCCAAATCAGAGTTAAGTCACATTGATTAACAGGCCTGAGCTTCAATCTGATATTGCCATTGATTTCCTTGAGCCTGCCTGAGCTTTAGGAAAGGATTTCAATTTCCAGAATCTGTACTCCACTTTTCAAAAGCTGAAACCTCTCTAAACTGGAGAAATAAAAATGACAACAGGGTCTTTCCTCATTTCAAACCCTGATTTGACCATGCATCCGCCACTGTGTGTTCTTCAATATCCAACTACATCATCTCAATTCTACTGTGCAGAATTGAGCTGAATTGTCCTGCTGACAGCTTTACTCTGTCCTTCTAATCTGAAAGCAGTACAGCTTGCTACTGTGTTCTTGCCTACCCAATCCAATGAAACATTTTCTTTAATTACAGTTTTTTTTTTCTCGAATACCGAAATGTTTTTTTAAATCTCTAAATGCATTGAGTTTTCACAGAGGACAGGTTATGAATTCCTGAATTTAAAAATGTGTAAATAAAATGTAGGGTTTGACATTATAAGTTTCTACTTAAATCACAGTTAGTTCACACATTATTTTGTAGTAACCATCCATAGTTGACATTGTGAAGCTTCAATTGAAGGAAAAGGTAAAGGTTATTGCTAGCATTCTGTCTTTAAGTTAAATACTTACAGAGCTTCCAGTGCAAACAAAACAGGTATTTTATAAATCCATGTTTAATATTCTTGTAATTGAAATGCCACATGCAAATTGTAAAATTTCAGACAGATTATGTGATTTAGGATAGGAGCAACAACAACTATCATTTTATCATAAGTATTACATGTGGTCTATTCAAATCAAACAGTTTACACCATATGCTAATGTTAAAAATATTTGCTGTTCCCCCAATCTCATGTTTTACTTACTTCCACTTTTTCAAACAACCCAGTTTAATCAGTGTTACCCAGAAAGTGCTAACTACTGATTATTTTCAATCTTGATTTTAAATCCTGGTATTTTGATGAAAGACCTCTTAAATCTTCAAGTTTGGTGGCCACTGCTCCTGCCTGCTAATCCGTCTTACTGACCAGAAAAAGAAAATCCCTATTTCTTCTAATTGTTGACCAAGACTCATCCTGAAATGTATGCATTTCTGGCATAAGTATATTTCAAGGTTATGAGGAAAAGTTTCATACACATGCTCAGACTTCCTTGTGAAAACAAAACTGTAAGAAAGGTCCCTGTGTTAGGCGCCATGGCACATGCCTATAATCCCAGCACTCAAGGAAGCAGAAGCAGGAGGATCTCTGTGATCCCAGCCTGGTCTACAAAGTGAGTCCAGGACAGCCAAGGCTACAGAGAGGAACTTTTTCTGGAGAAAAAAAAATAACAAAATCAACAAGAAGAACCCAAAAAGAAAGGTCCCTGTGTCTACATTTTAGGCATGTTATTGTATGTTCATTATTTGGTTACTACAACAAGGAGTTCTATGTATTTCAGGTATGGAATGATTCAAAATCTAAAGTATAAGATAATAATGGTTTGTAGTTGTATTTTATTTCCATGGTTAAAATTATATATAACAAAAATTATGTGTGAAAAAAATTTGCTGTTGAGAAACTGAAAATATTCAATATTATTTTAATTGTATAATTTATATATTTCAGTAGCATACTTTCATATATGTTTCTATTTAGTATGTAATGATGAAATGAAAAGTGTAAACTTACTATTTCTTAAGCATTATTAAAACTTTGAAATTCAAATTTAACCAGGCCTTGAATTTCTTCTTTAGTAATTTTATTTACTAGGTGAGTGCTAACTACAAAGATGCCAATGTGAAGGTGTTTTCCATTCTTCTCTCAGTCAGACTTTGTTCTTGCTAACCATGAATTACCCTAAGCTTAAACATATATTTATTTTACATGTTTTATAAATAAATCTTACTGGGATCTTCCATTTGTGTGTATTCCTCAATAATTATAGTCAATTTGATTTGGCTTCCTGAGGATATGTATTTCATTAGTAATCTTTAAGATAAAGAAGCCAGAGAAAATAATTTGCTAGATTGTAAACAGCCTTATCAACTCAATTTTATTTGTTTATTTTGATTATTTTCATAAATGTACATTTAATATTTTAAAAATTTAAATCTAAATGATTTTTTAACTTAATGAGATTATAACTTACCTAAAATATTTTTCCCTTCACTTATATTCTATTTAAACACTCCTATATACCCCTCCTTACTCTCCTTCAAATCGTGGCCTTTTTTCCATTGTTATTGTATTAACATATGTATTTATATATACAAATACATTACTAAATATTTTCTCTCAAATTCATATATTATTTTTGTGTATGTTTTCAGAGTGATCATTTGTCACTAAATCAATTCTAATTTATTGATCACTCAGATTACCAAAGCAGGTTTCTTACAGATAGGAAGGATTATCTTTAATCATTATCAAGAAATGCTTGTGGGGCTCTCTTGATCTTGAGAGGACACAGTATTATTGTAAAAGTATTCCAACAAAACAATCTTTAAGGACCTTCAAAGTTGAAATTGGTAGGTGCTATATAGAAAAGAAGTATGAATGATACTTATTAGGTCATGAAAACAAGAATTAAAGTAATCAACGGCCTTTAAAGTATCAAGCTAATGATCTTAATTTCCATCTACAAAAGTTAACATCAACAATAATTTTTAAAAATATAAAGGCACATATGCCTATGCAAACTGGGTCTTATAATTTCTTTGGATGATGTTATTTTAATGTTTGTTCAAAGATTTAATCAAATTTTAGTAAAATTTCTATTTAGTGTTAGAGACTAAGAAAAGCATACAATGAAATAATTAATTTTTTTCTGCTATTCTTTTTGTTTATCCTTCTAAAATAGGTACAAACTTCCTAGGTTGAGAGTAAACTATACTATTATAGTTTAAGCATAGCAAGCCCCAAATAAGATTTATTAGTGAACAAAATCCATCTTTCCTGAAGAAACAAAAGAGAAAAAAGTTCTCAGAAAATCTCTTTATCTTACTTTCTGCTGTACTGTTTTTGTTGCTCTGTACATGTTAATATTTTTATTAATTTTTAAATTTGTTTGCTGATAACTGCAATTGGTTTCTATTTTTCAGTTTCAACTAATGGTTTATTGCTGTATTTGTAAGGCAATAATGAACTCTGTCTCTCTAGACATTTTATCTCCTACTGATAAATCTGGCAATTTCCTTCAACAATCTATTGCTCCTGTTTTCAATTACATTTTGTGGCAGTAATGTCTTAAAAACCATTCTAAATTTGGAGGATCCAATGGTTTCCAACACGCTATTGGTCATTCACTTTATCTAAAGTATAACAACCACTGAAAATTAAGTTTTTATGTTATTTTTATATTTTAATCTATTTCACGCAAAAACCATCTTAAGGACTTAATATGTGTCACTAGAATTTCTGTTTGGGGATTAAAAAATGTGTCAAAGAGTCAGCCATCAAGATCATGACTGAAGGGGATCCAAGATGGCTGCCACCAAAGAACACTGTGTCTGAGGAGTAGGAGAGCAGAAACAACTCAGCGACCAAGAGACTGAACTCTGG
>JAQQSO010001042.1:0-12151 GCA_028658305.1 Pachyuromys duprasi
TGACCCTTTTCCTTTGCTGGCTTTAATATTTTTTCTTTGTTTTGTAGGTTTAGTGTTTTGACTTTGATGTGACGAGAGGTATTTCTTTTCTGGTCTAGTCTATTTGGTGTTCTGTAGGCTTCTTGTATGTTGATGGACATTTCTTTTTTGAAGTTGGGAAAATTTTTTTCTATGATTTTCTTAAAAATATTTTCTGGTCCTTGGAGCCTGGAGTCTTCTTTTTCATCTAGTCCAATTATTCTTAGATTTCGTCTTTTAATGGCATCCTTAATTTCTTGGATGTTTTGTGCTTGGGATTTTTCCGATTTTTTATTTTCCTTGAGTGAGGAATCCATTTCAGCCAGCATATCCTCTGCTCCCGAGATTCTCTCTTCCATCTCTTGTATTCTATTGTTGATGCTTACCTTTGTGGTTCCTGATCGGATTGTGAATTTCTGACAGTCACGCACAATGTGGTATTTCTCAGCTGTTAAAATGGAGTAGTTCTTATCTTTTGTTACAATAGTTAGGCTTTAATGTTTGTACAATATCTCAAAATAGAATCACCAGCTGGACAATAAGATTTTAAAGCAAAAGTCTATGAATAATTTTGATACTCAGACCTAAACATTCTACCCTTTATCCCAAGATGTTATGCACATTTCATATTGTAAAACTCATATAGTCTATATTCAACAGTCACAGAATACTTACATTTCAACTTGTTTCAAAGCCCAAGTTCAATAGGAGAGCAGGGTAGAAGATGTAATTCAGGGAAGGACATGTATAGGAAAAAAGGCCTTTAACAATATAGACCTTTTGAAAAGCTTTCCAAAAACCTACTACTTCCTAAAACAGATACATATATTCTTTAAATGGAGTCACCATTTAACTCAATTGGAAGTAAGATCAGTGTAAAGAGAATAATACTCCATAACTTCATTTACATATGGAATGTATTTTAAAGCATCAATATGTGCCAAAAGACTATCCAAAATCTCATTTACATGTAGAATGTATTTTAAAGAGTCAATATGTACAGTCAGACTGCCTGATATGATGGTTACTAAATTTTTGTGGTAAAAGAAAATGGGAAAACATGTAAAAAATAACAAATATGTAACATGAGACAAAAACAATATAAAACACAAGACTTTATGTGGTAAAAGTGCACTATATTCATGAGTGTCCCCTAGAAGTATGTATTGGTATACAGAGAAAAAAAATGATAGTTTACACTCTCAATTTTACGTTAAGATGCAAATATGAACATTGCTGAGCTCCAAGGCAAAGCTATGAGTGGAGGAACAGTGAAAACTCATAGAGGCAAGGGTGTTACATGTTCATTGGGTTTGGAGTCAAATCGTTACAATTATTCAAGCAAATCTGTTGAACTTTGAATTTCTTTAATCTGTGAATATTGTTTGCTCTTAATTACACTTTTCTTTAAATTTTCAAATGCAGAAGCATTTAAGGTTGAAATATTTTATGGCAAATGTTACCTCACTTAAGACATTTCTAGGTTGTTTTTATCTGCAAACCTCATGGTTTCATTTTTCTTTGCAGCTGAATGGTATCCCATTGTATACATGTACCACAGTTTCATTTTCCAGTAATCAGTTGAACACATTAGAATTGTTTCCACTTTCCAGCTATTGTGAATCAGGTGGCAATGAGCACTCGTGCACAAGGATCTGTGGAAAAGAGTGTTCTTTTCTCTGGTTACATGCCATCAACCAGTATCACTGAGTCATATGGTAGATGCAGTTTCAGTCTTTTGAAGAATCTCCATCTTATTTTTCAGAGTGTCTACCTATCAAGAGTCAATGAAAGGGCCTGTTTTCTTTGACAAAATTTGCTGTCAGCTGTTTTGTTGCTTTTAGGTATACTACCAGATGTATAACAGGCAAAAGGCTATCTCACATTCTGTGGGTTTCATCTTTACATGGCTGATTCTTTACCATACAGAAACTTTTTAAATTTCTTAAGTGCCACTTATCAATTATTTGTCTCAATTCCTTAGCAAATTACCCAGAAACAGAAATGTCACATGGTTTCTTTTATCTGTAGTTTCCAGTTCCATACCTTCAGTTGTACACATACAATTTGTAATAACCACAACCAGAACAGTATAAGGAACCATATGTTGGAGGCTTGGGAGAGAATATCAGGATTATAGATTATATGAAGTAAGAAATGGATTAAGAGGGGGACCTGTCTTAGGAGGAGGATTTTAAGTCAATATAGATGGAAGAGGAAGGACAAAGTACAAATAATAGGAAGGTTGTTTGACAAGGCAACAAGAAACTGTATTATTTTCTAATTTCCCAAAATTAAATATACTACATGATATATATGCATGTACACATATGTTATACATGTATATACACACATTTATGTATGTTAATACACACATAGTTAAAGAAGTTAAGCCACTTGGACTGAAAATAATCCCAAAAAGAATCAGTTCCAGGCATGAGAAACTTCCTTGGAATGGTTGTTCAGAGTATCCCTGTGACACCTGAAGCAATCTGGATTGTAGGTGTAACCCTCAGTTGTCTCTAAGTGGGTTAAAGTGGATACCAATGCTGAAAATATTACACATTTAGGACAAAGAACTCAGTTTGTTTGAGCTTGATGTGACCCGTTTCCTACAGTCTGGCTTCCATGGTTCTAGAAAATACTGAGCAGACTGCCAAGGGATTGAAGCAATGAAACAATCCTACAGTACCCATGAATCACAATTACCAGAATGGCCAGATATGCATAAAGGTACAAAGAGTGTCACATATCAGTGGCAACGAACAGCTGTGTAATTGGACTCAAAGTTCAGTCAATAAGAGGGATGTTTAGAACTAGAAATCTAGCCATTTTCCAGGAAAAACAGGGGCTTCATGAACATTAGGAAAACAATCTACTATTCTCACTTCGTTAGACTGGTATAATTTCTTACTATATTCTAAATCTTATTCTCATACTCAAAGATATGTGTAGCTAACACTCTTCATCAAAGAGCCTTCTCCTTATAGCTAATGGAGACCATAACACAAAATCACAGCTGTACACAATGCAAAGATCAACAGATTATGGCTTCATTCTTTTGTCACAGCTCCTGTTTCTTTGACTCAAGGAACATCATGTTGCAAAAAGATTGTAAAAGCCAGAATAGCAGGAAATCTGCTATGAAACTGTCTGTCCAAGAAATTAATGTGTAAACAAGATAGGGACAATGGCCATATCAAGCGACATATTGATGTGGAAGGAGGACATTTTTACAGGGTCCCATTTGTAGTCAAAGAACTACAAGCAACCCATGACTACTAAGAAAAGAAGAATTAACCTCTCTTAGTGAACTTCCTTAATAGTTGTCAAATGCAGAATGGTCAACCTAGAAATACACAGAAACAACAAAAATGGACTCAGCATTTATATATGTGTTTGCTTGTGTTTGTATGTATATTTCTTTGTGTGTCTGTGATTGTGTGTCTGTGTGTAACACTAATAATCAAAACTAAAGAAGCTATTTCTTTATGAATGGTAGCATGGAAAGAGCTTAAAGGGGGATAACTAGGAAGAGCTAGAGGGAGGAAGGGAAAAGAAAACAGTGCTGTCGTTCTATTTCTTTTGAAACATTTAAAAAATAGAATGTATTTAAACATGCAGAATTCAAGTTAAGGAAGATTTGCACTTCTGGGACTAATGTAAATCTGGTAGAGATTCAATTCTAAGAGGTAATAAAGTCAATGACACTCATTGAAAATTGTTTTCATGAGAGATAACACAGTCATAGAGAAAGCAAATCATAGAGAAAGGAAAAGAAAAGGGAGGAGGAGAAAAGACATGATAATGGAATGTTAACCAAGGTATTAAAGAGTGAAACTGGAGCCAGTCTCCCACCTTTGAGTATGCTTGGATGTTGGTATATAAAGCCAATCCTTACTCTTTCAATGCTGAAGATGGCAGACACTTGAAGTTGAAGACTCCAGGGGGTGAATAGAGACTTAGAATAGGCAATATTAAAGACACATATTTGTTTACTAAGCATTTTATATGAGAAACATTTTTAAATTATACATATATTGTAAAGTGTGTGTATATTGCAGGAAACTGTAATTATAGGACTTTCAATTTTTCTTAATATTTAGAAAATATCATGAAAAAACAGGGACATTTCTATAATCTATAGTATTCATTTTATATTTTTCAAGTTCAATGACCAAAGAAATTCAGAGCTTTCTGGGGCTGCCTTGAGCTTTGTCTGAAGGTGCTTGTTCACAGGGGGAGCTATCCTGGCACCAAGTAGTCACAAGGGTTACACCATAAGGAGATACAGTGAGGACCACATAAGGAGGCCTTAAAGTACTGCAGTCAGTTTCTGTTTAACAAGCCCCATTTAACCCAGTTTCTATAAAATGTCTATTTTTTCTACCAATTGAACTACTTTGTGAACATGGCTCATATAGGTAAAGGCAAATTTGACTCTGAAAACCAGAGTCTCATCATGTACTCATTCAGCTGCTTCACTAGACCATTTCCAAGTCCCCAGACTTTCCTGAAGAACCCCTCCCTCCACCTTCTTCTTCCTCCTCAGGTGTTTCCTGTATGGCTTTCTGCAGAATCTGCTTCAGAGTCTTCCTCTGGAACCTGCGGTGCCTAATGGAGCCAACGAGGAAGTAAATGATAGGGTTAGCACAGCTGTTAACACAGGACAGGAATGTTGTCATTTGATAAATATTGCAAGGGAAAATACTATATAATTCCTCAATCAAATTAAAGACGAACTAATAAATACCAAAGGGCAGACCAAAAAGTATGAAGACCAGCGCTGAGAGTGTAATGGTCACATAGAGCCTGGTCACAGGAATCCTCTGTGAGCCACTGAAGACTCTGACACACAAGGTCAGGCTGGACCCAGAAAGCATCACCACTGATAATGCTACTACAAATACAGCAGTGACAATACCAGAAGTTCTACAGAAAGAATAATCAAAATCACTAAACAGTAAGCCACAAGTCTGCCCTAACAGAAAGCTCAACAGTAGAGACAAAGCCCAGAGTAGGGCACACATGACAGCTCACATGTGTCTTGGTGGTTGGCAGTGAATGCTTGATTAGTTGGCAAAAAAACAACAATACAGCTTTGTTTATCTGAAAAAGACAAAAAGAAAAACAAAACAGATTTCGCCAACAAAGACATGCACATAATGAAAATGAAGTTTTGGAAAGTAAAAATCCAAACTAATGGAATATAAAAGGAAGATACATAGAGTATCTGTACTCATATTTAACACAACAGATTTCAAGAAAAACTAAGAAGCAAATAGGATACAGAAATATAACTATTCTTTTTAAATTAATATGTGTATGTGTGTGTATATATGCATTTGCACCCTTTTTCATAAAATCAACACTACTAAATACTAGGAGACAATAAATCTAGATACATAATTGTGTATTAATTCTCATCTCACATTAATATGTTATTCAGAAAATGACTTGACACAGGAATTTCAGAGATAAATTGTACTGCAGATAAAAGAGATTTAACATACTAGTCCATAATATGGAATCTATATATATCATAAGAAACCCTACGGGAAATTTTTTTACAACATGTAACATTGTAGATCATAAAGCAGTCATAATAAGCATAGAGAAAATTGTAGTGTTTATTATAATATCAGTCACAGTAGAATAACATTAGAAGTGGCCAACAAAAAAAAAACAGTAGAAAACATACAATGACATGAAGATTGAACAGTCAGTGGATCATTAAAAATTGACATAAAGGTAGAAAAGAGACTGTTTGGGAGGAAGAAGAATGTCACCAATATAAGGTCAGGGCTGAGAGAGGGTAATAGTGGGTAAATATGATCACAGTGAGTTGTTTACATGGATGAAACTGAAAAAAAATTGACAATAACATATATAAATAGTATTCCCAATGATGTAGTCAATCTTATTCCAAAAAGCAAGTACAGTTCATTATGGATAAATGAACGAATAAATAGATAGATAGATAGATAGATAGATAGATAGATAGATAGATAGATAGATAGATAGATAGATAGATAAATGAACAAACAAACTATAAGTATCAAGGAAATTTTGATCAATTCAAACACTGCAGCAATGAAGTCAGAAGACTGAATGTCATCCAGGATGAAAATCTATGAAAAAACTGTAAAAGAAATAATATAGCCTAACATGGTAAAAGCAATAAGTTACAAATAGGTAGACAACAGCTCTCTGAATTGGGACAACAGGGAATTGTTTAACAAATGCATCCCCTTGACCTGTTATAGTCAATGTAGTGCTTAAAATATTTATAAAATCAGTAAGTCAAGAGAAGGAAAAGGATCCAAATTTAAATTTTAAAGGATAAAATTTCACTTTATCATTTATTTAAAAACCGTATAGCCTAGAAATGTCTCAGTAGGTCAGACAGTGAAGATGGGACTTTTTTTGTATCCCCATGCTCAGATTGTGTGAGACCTTGACATCATTTATTCATGAATAGATTCATATATGCAAATCTTTACAGTACTAGATGGTGGTTCATGTGTAAATTAAAAAGGCAAATGCAACAGAAGTCATTGAGTAGCACAGACAATGCTATAAAGTAATTCTCAATATTCTTAACATTCTTTGTGGACAGTGCTGAGAATTTTCAGAATTATTCATGAATGAACAACTCACTGATGTTGATCTTGGGCAGAATATTGACCTAGGACCCAAATCAGCTTTGTGGAACAGCAGGATGCACTTAGGTGCAGAACCTGTGGGTGCTTGTGTTCCTGAGGTGATTGCTCAGCAGAAGTAGAAGGAAGGAAGGCAAGAGGGTGCAACATTTGAAATAGCCTCCCATTCTCTGAGAAGAAGGGGCAGTGGGGGAGGGGCATGGGAGTGTGACTGGGAGGAGGGGAGGAAGGGGGCTGGGATCAGGCTATAAAGTGATTAAATAAAAATTGAAAATCAGATCCTTGATTTTTCATCGTCTGATGTTGGTTCTCTGTTCTGCACTGTTGTCTACTGTTTTTGAGAATGTACAAAAAATCTTCACATGATACAATGCTTGAGAGATCTTCTAGACCTTTATAGATTACCAGAGAGCTCAAGGCCCTTAATTTACCCATAATAAAATTATCTGAGTTTTAACTAAAAATGGATCACAAATTGCATTCTCTCTCAATCAAAAACATTACCAGAAACTGAAAGATTCAGAGATGAGTGGAGAAATGCAATAAGGCTTTGGCAGGAGTTTATAGGAACAGCCCCCCGCCCATTCCTTGTGTATCTTCCTTACAATGACACCATAATGTGGCTGAGGGTCCTTGACTTAAGCATGCTGCTGCCCCATTAGGTCTGAGGAACAGCAATGTTGCATGCAGTTCTTGGGTTTGACATGGTGCAGCTGCCATCCCATGCATGACAAGTTTCTTGGCAAGGTACTATTCCATAATTCTGCATTTAAGAAACCACTCTTCTACTAAAGCCAATAAGAAGTATGTTTACCTGCCTATGTTTCAGTCTAATATCAAGTTATTTTGATTACTCTGGATGATACCTTCATAAAAGCAGCATTAGAAGAGTAAAATACAAACAAGACAAAAATAGCTCTGAAGGAGATGAGGGAAAAATGATCTGATGACAGTTGAATCTAGAACCACATGGTGGAAGAAGACTTGCAAGTGAGAAAGTGTCTCCACCCATCCTTCTCTCTGCCACCTGACATCTTACAGAAGTGCCTTATCTGACCCCTTACAGTGTTCTTTTTCTCTAAGTTTCTTTTTGCTTGAGGGAGTTGATGACATTGCAAGCACCCTGGAGAGCAGGAGGGAAGAGGTTAGGAATTTTTATTTCTTATCTCTCTGCTGATCAGCTATGTGTTGACAAGAGCATTGCTGCCCTATGCTTATGTTTATATACGCTCACTACTGAGCTGTGACTATGCCCCTTCTTTCTGCCCTGGGAAACAAAATATGCACATCACCTTTCCTTGTAAAGGAATGGCAGGCATGATTATGAATGATTTAAGAGAAATTAAAAAGTGTTTAATCCACTTTAAACACTCTACCTCAAAAGGAAGCTTTTGTCTCCTGCCTTCCTAGACCATGCATGTTGCATTTTGTGGCATCAACACAGGGATGTGAACTCAGAGAAGCAACACCACAGTAACTGTGAACATTCTTGGGATACATCCTTACCTTTCTTCCATTTTCTGGTTGAGAGGTGGAGAGATGACCAAGGTAGAAGATCCTTCCACAGATTGATTCTAGACTCTGCTTCCTTGTTCAGGAATTGGGATGTGCATTTAGGAGCAAAGTAAATGTTTTTGATCCGAGTGAGTCTTATAAAAATCGTGAGCACACCTTGTGAATTCCAGGATGTATATTGGGAACACATCACACACCTGAGAACTTTGAGTCCAGGTGTTCACTAAGATGTTTCTTGGCATCTTCCCTATTTCCATTCACATATTGGCTCTCCCTTTCTGTCCTTTTAGCTCTACGTATTTCCAAATAATTACTTTTTCCTCCTTTAATGACCAACTCCCATCATAGGTAGCAACACTGAGCAGTGTCAGCTTGGGGAGTGTGATTGTATAACTGATGCATACACATATCATGCCTCATGTATTCCCCTCTCTCATCCCATCCTTACTGGTCCCACCCTAGAAGTAATTATTCTCTCTATTAAGGGGCAGTCTCCATCATAGCATCTTAGAGCAGTTTCAGCTTGGGGTGTGGGATGATATAACTGAAGCACATAGATATCCAGCAGCCTGGCAGAGCTCTGCAGAATGAACACTATTGATATTTTCACAAAAATGCTGCACTCAGCATGGCTTTCTTCCAAATGGCATTCAAAGCGATAGTGCCCTTGAATCCTCTGCAGGTGTTCTAAGTTCCAACTCTTACCTATCTTCATTTTCCTTCAACATAGTATTTGAAATCCTAGATAGAGCAATAAGACAACTAAAGGAGACGAAGGGGATACGGATAGGAAAGGAAGAAGTCAAAGTATCACTATTTGCAGATGATATGATTGTATAAATGAGTGACCCCCAAAATTCAACGGAGAATTTCTCCAGCTGATAAATACCTTCAACAAAGTGGCTAGATACAAAATTAACTTAAAAAATTCGTAGCACTCTTGTATAAGAAAGACAGAAGTGCTTGGAAAGAAATTATGGAAAATACACCCTTTACAATAGCCACTAATAACATGAAGTACCTTGGTATGACTCTAACCACACAGGTGAAAGACCTTTGTGGAAAAAAAAAAACTTCAAGTCTCTGAAGAAAGAAATTAAAGAAGATATCTGAAGATCAAATGATCTCCCATGCTCATATATTGGTAGGATTAACATATTGAAAATGGCCACCCTGCCAAAAGCAATCTACATGTTCAGTGCAATTCCCATTAAATTACCAGCACAATTCTGTACAGACCTTGAAAGAACAATTCTCAATTTCATACAGAAAAACAAAACCTCATATTGCCAAAAAAAATCCTGTAGAACAACAGATCATCTGGGCATATCTCCATCCCTGATCTCAAGCTGTACAACAGAGCAATATTAATAAAAACTGTATGGTACTGCCATAGGAAAAGAATGGTGGATCAAAAGAATGGTATAACACAGATTCCACCACACAATGGAGAAAACATAGCATCTTCAACAAATGGTTCAGGTCTAACTGGAAGTCTACATGTAGGAAAATGCATATAGATCCGTACTCATCACCCTGGACAAAATTAAAGTCCAAGGGGATCAAAGATTTCAACATAAAACTAAACACATGACCAAACTCATGACATGAACTTAGTGTCTCGCTGTTTGATCACTTCCCCCTCTGGGGGGAGCAGCCTTACCAGGCCACAGAGGAAGACAATGCAGCCAGTCATGATAAGACCTGATAGACTGGGGTCAGATAAAAGGAGAGGAGGATGTCCCCTATCAGTGCACTTGGAGATGGGCATGGGAGGAAATGAGGGAGGATAGAGTTGCAATGGGACTGAATGAGGAAGAGGGCTAAAGCAGGGATACAAAGTGAATAAACTGTAATTAATATTTTAAAAAACCCAAACACACCAAATCTGTTAGAAGAAACAGTGGGGAAGATCCTTGAACTCATCAGCACAGGAGACTGAACAAAACACCAGCAGCACAGGCTGTAAGATCAACAACCAATACATGGGACCTCGTGAAACTGAAAAGCTTTTGTAAAGCAAAGGACACTCTCATCAAAACAAAATGACAGCATAGAGATTGGGAAAGAATCTTCACAAATCCTATATTCTGACAGAGGGCTAATATCCAGAATACATAAAGAATTCAAGAAGTTAAGCAACAATAAATCAAATAATCCAATTAAAAAATTACAAAGCTAAAGAGAGAATTCTCTAGAACTATATCAAATGGCAGAAATTCTCAATGTCTTTATTCATCAGGGAAATGCAAATCAAAGCAACCCTGAGATTCACCTTACACACATTAGAATGGGTAAGATCAAAATCTCAAGTGACAACACATGCTGGAGAGGTTGTAGTGAAAGGGGAACCCTCCTCCACTGCTGATGGAAATGTAAACTTGTACAACCACTTGGGAAATCAATATGGCAATTACTCAGAGAATTAGGAATAGTGCTACCTCAAGAACCAGCCATATCCTTCTTAGGCATATATCCAAAATATGCTCAACTACACAACAAAGATGTTTGCCCAACCATGTTCTTAGCAGCTTTATTCGTAATAGCCAGAATCTGGAAACAACCCAGATGTCCCTCAACTGAGGAATGGATACAGAAATTGTGGTACATTACACAATGGAATACTACTCAGATATTAAAAAACAAAAAAAAATCATGAAATTTCAGGCAATTCTTGGGATCTAGAAAAGATCATCCTGAGTGAGCTATCCCAGAAGTAGACTGCACAACTGGAAGGTCCTGTCATAGTGCTGGCATTGCTCTGGTGAGTTCCACAAGGAACATGGCGTCTATTCCTCCTGCCGAGTTACTTGTGGTCGATGGTAGGGAGATTGTTAGGATCTCTGAAGTCTCACAGTGAGAGCGAGTGGGAGTGGGCAGGTGGCAGTTCCTGATAAGCAGGCACAGAGTCTGGCTATGTGGAATGTACTCCAGTAGATTTTGATAAAAGCAAAATTGCATTCTTTATAATCTCTTTTTCTATAATCCCATGTAGAAGAGTCTTGATGCTCTAAAATCATTTTGTATCTTCTCACTTCCTGCAACTGCTCATGGTAATCACTATTCTCTATCACTATAGATTTATCCCTGACAGTACGTCATTTTATTGCTTTGATCCAGCACATGGGTCTATTAGAGTTTGATAAGAATGTTCTTAAGAGAGCGATTAGCTTGTTCAACATTACCTGAGGACTGGGGGTTATAAGGTATATGGAAATGCAATGGAATATAAAGAGCTTTGGCTAAGATTTGGGAGATTTGAAAGATAAAGTCAGGGTTATTGACCGATTGAAGGGAGCTTGGAACTCGAAAATGGGGGATGATTTCTCTGAAAAGGAAGTAAGAAACTGTGATCTTTATTTAGTAGTGGAGAATGCCTCACGCATGAGAGAAAGCCCGGGCCCATCACTTCTCAGATGGCCAAGACCTTGAAATGAGATAGGCTATGGACCTAGGGAAAAACCTAATATTGTTGTCTGAGTTCTGAGTTGCCAGTCCTTAGTCATCAGAGAAATGCAAATCAAAACGACTCTGAGATTCCATCCTACACCCATCAAAATGGCTAAGATCAAAAACTCAAGTGACAACACATGTTGGAGAGAATGTGGAGAAAGGGGAACCTTCCTGAATTGATGGTGGCCATACAAACTTGTACAGCCACTTTGGAAATCAATCTGACATTTTCTAAAAAAATTGGAATAGCAGTACCTCAAGATCCAGCTATAACTCTCTCTTTATATACCAAAAAGATGCCTCACCATTCAGCCAGGAAATTTTCTCACCTATGTTCATAGCAGCTTTATGTATAATAGCCAGAATCCGGAAACAGCATAGATGTCCCTCAGCGGAGGAACGGATGCAGAAATTGTGGCACATTTACACAATGGAATACTCAGCTATTAAAAACAGGGAAATCATGAAATTTGCAGACAAATGGATGAAACTAGAAAAGATCA
>JAQQSO010001045.1:659-11454 GCA_028658305.1 Pachyuromys duprasi
TCAAGTACACAACAAGGACATTTGCTCAACCATGTTTGTAGCAGCTTTATTTGTAATAGCCAGAACCTGGAAACAACCCAGATGTCTATCAACGGAGGAATGGATACAGAAATTGTGGTATTTTTACACAATGGAATACTATTCAGCAATTAAAAATGAGGAATTCATGAAATTTGCAGGCAATTGGTGGGATCTAGAAAAGACCATTCTGAGTGAAGTATCCCAGAAAGAGAAAGACACACATGGTATATACTCACTTATTTAGACATATAAGACATGATAAATATAATGAAATCTATACATCTAAAGAAGATAAACAAGAAAGAAGACCCAGGATAAGACGATCAATCCTCACTTAGAAAGACAAATGGGATGGGCATTGGATGTAGGAGAAAACAAGTAACAGGACAGGAGCCTACCACAGAGGGCCTCTGAAAGACTCTACCTAGCAGTGTATCAAAGCAGATATTAAGACTCATAACCAAACCTTCGGCAGAGTAAAGGAAATCATATTTTAAAAGGGGGAGTTAAGAAGAGCTGGAGAGGACAGGAGCTCCACAAGGACCAAATATATCTAGGCACAGGGGTCTTTTATGAGACTATTTCTCTAACCAAGGATCATGTATGGATATAACCTAGAACCTCTGCTTGGATATAGCACATGGTAGCTCAGTAGCCAAGTGGGGACCCTAGTAAGGGGAACAGGGACTATTTCTGACATGAACTCAATGACGGGCTCTTTGACCTCCCTCTCCCCTCCCCCCGGGGAGGAGCAGCCCTGCTAAGCCACAGAGGAGAATTTGAAGATACCTGATAAACCAAGGTCAGATGAAACGGGAAGAGGTCCTCCCCTATCAGTGTACTTGGAAAGGGGCACAGAGGGGAGGAAGGAGAGAGGGGGGGATGGGGGGGAATGAGGGAGTGGGATACAGATAGGATACAGAGTTAATATAATGTAACTACTCATAAAAATTTTAAAAAGTTAAAAAAGGGAAAAATATATATCTAAAAAATGGGGCACAGAGCTAAGCAGATAATTCTCAACAGAGGAATATTGAATGGCAGAGAATCACTTAAATAAATGCTCAACATCCTTAGTCATCAGGGGAATCCAAATCAAAACAATTCTGAAATTCCATCTTACACTTATCAGAATGGTTAAAATAAAAAAACGGAAGTGACAACAGAGTCTGGAGAGGATGTGGAGAAAGGGGAACCCTCCTCCATTGTTCGTGGTTGTTCAAACTTATGCAACCATTTTGGAAATCAATTTGATTTTAGGAAATTAGGAATTATACTACCTCAAGATCCGGCTATAATACTCCTGGGCATATGCTCAAAAAATGCAACTACATTCAATAAGGGTATTTGCTCTACTATGTTCATAGCAGTTTCATTTGTAATAGCCAGAATCTGTAAACAACCTAGATGTCCCTAAATGGAGGAATGGATACAGAAATTGTGGTACATCTACACAATGGAATACTATTCAGCTATTACAAACAAGGAAATCAAGAAATTTGCAGACAAATGGAAGGAACTAGAAAAGATCATCCTGTGTGAGGTAACCCAGAAACAGAAAGACAAGCTTGGTATATACTCATTTATAAGCAAATATTAGCCACATAATATAGGATATCCATCTACAGACCTAATGAATCTAAATACTAAGGAGGGCCTTAGAGAGGATGTTTAAATCTCATTCAGAATGGCAAACAGGATAGAATCCAGAGCAGTGGAAGAGAGAAAACAGGATGGGGGCCTACTATAGAGGGTCCACTGAAAAGATTCACCCAAAAGGGGGTTGAAGCAGATACTGAGACTCAGGCTCAAACTTTGGGCAGAGTGCAGGGAGTTTTATGGAGGAAGAGAGAGGGTGGGAATAGAACTACATGGAGGGGACAGGAGCCCCATAAGGAGACCAACAACACTAAAAGATCTGAGCCCAGGGAGTCCTGCAGAGACTGAGGTATGAATGGAGGACCATGCATGGAGAGGACTTAGAACTCCTGCTCAGATGTGGCTGATTGGCAGCTCATTCCCCATGTGGATCTGTGAGTGAAGGGTGCACTACCATGAATTCAGTTGACTGCTCTCTGATCACTTGCCCCTGGTGATTCAACCTTGCCAGGCCACAGAGAAAAAGGAACCAGGCAGTCCTGATGATCCTTAGAAGCTATGGGAAGATGGTGATGCTAGAGAACTAGCCCTTTCAGTGGACTGTGGGACAGGGATAAGAGGAAAAGGGGGGCAGGGTGAGACTGGGGAGACAGGAGGGAGGGGGAGTCAATTGGGATATATAATGAATCAATTGTGGAGAAAAAAACTAAAAATTAAACAAACAAACAGAGACTTCTTAGTTGATCTGTAAAGGTGCTGCCAGGCCCTGCCTCCAAGCAGCACCTGAGGACAAGTTCCCCCAACTACAACAGAATACTCAATAACACCGACAGCAAGAGTGGTTTCACTGTGTGCCAACTCATATTTTACAGATTGAAATAAGAGAAATGTCAAAAAAAGGCTGCCCTTAGGCTCTGTGCAAATTAAAGTAGAAATCAGTTCTAGGAAATCAAACAGAAAATCTGGAATTACCAGAGGGTCACCAGCACTTGGTATGTAACAAATGGGTCATGGTAGAATCCTGGGAGGACTTTAAAACATTTTGATGTAATTCTGATGGAAGGAAGACATGATCTGTCACTGTTTTTACTAACTCTATGGATGCATTAATAAGGCCGAGATAGATGCTGCAGTGCTTAGGACAAAAGGATGAAATACATTTATTTGATTGTTGAAGTTTGATTTTCATCTTCAGCTACTTGCATCAAATTCTTTCTTTTTTATTTCTATTTTTTAAATAATAATTACAGTTTATTAACTTTGTATCCAAGCTTTATCCTGCTCCCTCATTCCCTCCCAATCACATCCTCCCTCCCTCATCTCCTCCCTGCCCTTTTCCAAGTCCACTGATAAGTGAGGTCTACTCCCCTTCCATCTGACCCTAGCTTATCAGGTTTCTTCAGGACTGGCTGCAATGTCCTTGTCTGTGGCCTAGTAAGGCTGCTCCTCCCTCGGGGGGGAGGGGGAGGGGGGAGGCGGGTGGTGATGGAAGCTCAATGAGCCAGTCATTGAGTTCATGTCAGAAACAATTTCTGCCCCCCTTACTAGGGAACCCACTTGGATATTGAGCTACCATGGGCTATGAAATTCTTTCTTTCAATTTCTGTGTTTCGCCAACACCTGACTAGCACCTGACACTGTTCCAGCTTCTGGAAATTACATTAGGAAGACATCACCAGTGTGTCTGACTTCAAGGATTCTATTTTTAAGAATATAAAAGTAAGGTAAATAAATCTTTGGAAGAAGGTTTAATGTTTCACAATGTGAAGCTCCTTAAGAGGAAGAGGAACACGAGTAAAGAATATCATTTTTTAATGAAACTGAAAGGTCTTAGTGAAAGTTGAGGGGAAAAAAACTTGATCAAATGGCATTTTTCTTAAAGATTTATCTTTATATTAATTTTTGTATGGTATGTAGTGTGTGTGTGAGAGAGAGAGAGCGAGCGAGAGAGAGAGAGAGAGAGAGAGAGAGAGAGAGAGAGAGAGAGAGAGAGAGAGAGAGAGAGAGAGAGAGAGAGAGAACAATTTTATGGTCATGCAATACACATGAGTGCAAGTACCAAATCAGGCAAGAAGATGACATCAAATGAGTTACAAGGAAAATGTGAGCTATTGAAAGTGGATGGTGGAAATGAAACTGTGTCCTCTGGAAGAGCAGTGGACACTCTGAACCGTGAAACCATTGTACAGCTCCCAAATGATGTTTTAATAGACCATTCTTAGTATATAATTCAACAGAGAGAAATAGAGACTGTGCAGAAAAAGGGTCCAGTTACATCTTTTTTGCAAATATGAATGTGAAAGAGAGGATGAAAGCCAGTGTGAACACAGGTGTTAAAGAAGCATGCTATAGGGAAAATGACTGAATACTTGGTTTGAAATCCCAGGGTGCATAAAGGATAAGGTAGTACTAAGTTGCCTAGTGGCCTCATTTTATAACCACGTGTGATAGCTGATTTGAATTTCAGTTTGGCTTTTCTAAAATCAGTTAGCGGGCAATCTTTTGAGAATACTTGTCAGGGACCATCTTAACTAGTTAAATCGAAACAGGAAGACCCATGTACTGCAGGCAGCACAGTTCCATGAGCTGAGGTGTGAGGCTCAATAAAAACGAAAACCCTATTCCTGCACAAGAATACATCATTGTATGCTGACTGACTGTGAATTTAAAGTGACCAGGTGATTCATGCTCCTGCTGCCATGACTTCCCTACCATATTAGACCTGATGCTCAAACTGTGAGCTGATGTGAGCCTCTCTTTCCGCTGCTTGCCCTTCATGGGGTGTTTTATCACAGCAACAGGAGAAGTAACTAACACACCCACATTCTTCCCTTTCACTCCTGGGAGCAGGAAATATCTCATGACAAAAAGATAGAGCATGACCTTTAAATTGGAAACTTTCTTCTTTCCAAAACCACTACAACATGGTTGATCCTGTCCTGTTCGGCTTCTAAACTGTTACAGACTCTACCATGCCTGAATGACAGCTGTAGCAGGTTCATTTTAACATTCCTTGGGAAAAAAATCACTTTGCCTTCACTGTCCATTAATTCAAGGCTGAAGAGGATGGACTGTTAAAGGCAATGGATTCTTTCTCTGTGGGTACCTCTTGCACCCATTCATGTTTGTCAGAGTCAGAGCCTCAGGGAGGAGACTACCAGAGTAAACTGCATGAAGCTTTGTGGATGAATCATAGATTGACTTTTGAGACCACAAGGTGTTGCGATGCCCAAGCTCTGAGGCATCTGCACTGGAGAGCTGCAGATAGGGAGTGCCTGTATCCAAAGAAAGAATTTGTAGGGTAAATGAGCCATGTAAGCGCTTTGAAGTTGAAGCCCCGTGTATCTCAGAAAGAGAAGCATGACTGGATGTTGGACCTGCTGTGATTCAGTCTTTCCTTGGTTAAATCTCTCACCACTATATCCCTATAAATTTCTTTTAGAATGGGGGAGTTGAGGAAGTGGGCATCAGTTGAGATAGATAATGACTACATTGAGAAGAACAAAAATAAAAATTAAAAATAGAATTTTTTTTAAAGGGGCAGGAAGGAGATGAGGGAGGGAGGGTGGGATTGGGAAGGAATGAGGGAGCAGGATACAGCTGGGATACAAAATTAATAAATTGTAACTAATATTTAAAAAAAATTAACCGGGCAGAAGACAGGCAGACAGGCACTACATAGAATCAGACATTGCCCTCACCAGCAGCAGAAACCTTGACATCACCTGAACCTCAGGTGGCAGCGAAGGTCTCACACATCAGGCTGTTCTTTACCACCAGACCTTCTCCTGCGATGCCCAACCTCAAAGCACACAAATCATCTGCTTCCCTTTCTCTGTCTCTCCACCACATACTTGATAATTATAGTGGTACCTCAAGGCAGTGGACAGGTCCCTCTCTCTATTAAATTCTTAACTAACCAATGATACGTATTGAGGGAATAATGTATTTGTTTAAAAAATGTAGTATGATGTTAAATATCAATCCATCTCATGGTTCTTTGGAAGAATATGACCAAAATAGCTGTGCAGTGGATAAAGTGTGGAGCTGAGTGGAGTCATCCACATAGAGATACTTTACCATACCATAGGGGAAGATCTATTTTTGGTTCTTTGCGTTCAGTCACTTAGCAATGAATTATTAAATTCACTACTGGAGAAGAGAATATGTGGTTTCTCTCTGTGATATAAAGAGTAACGACTACAGTTTCTCCCCTGAAACAGAGTCTACACAGACATTGGGTAGCTAAACAATTAATTATAATACAGTATCATCACCCTCAAGAAGTATTAATGTCCTAAATTTGTTTCTCAGTCCTTTTCATTCTTCTGGGTAATTTTTTATGTTCATGGAAAATCTAGAAGGACCTCATAGTTGCTAGGGACTTTGTATTCATAGAAGATCCATCCTAATGTGTAATGACTGCCCACACGTATGTGCTAAAGCTTGTGTACCAATGTGGATGTGGTCTAACTCTATAGAAGAACATCGTTGATTCAAACAGCTGAGTAGTATACAAGTGTGAATATGTACCAAATTATCTTTATCCATTCTTTGGTTGAAGAACATCTAGGTCGTTTCCAGTTTCTGATTATAATGAAGAAGGCTTCTATGAACAAAGCTGAGTGAGTGCCCTCATTATAAGATAGAACATCATTTGGATATCTACCCAGAGGTGGTATAGCTGGGTCCTGAGATAGATCAATTCCCAGTTTTCTGAGAAACTGCCATATTGTTTTCAAAAGTGGTTGTAAAACTTTGCACTACAGTAATGGAGAGGTTTTTTTTTTGTTTGTTTTTTGTTTTTTTCCCTTGTTCCACAATCTCACCAGCATGTGCTATCACTATTATTTTTTTCTATCTAAGGTGTTCTGACAGGTGTAAGATAGAATCTGAAAATGATTTTCATTGGCATTTCCCTCATGGCTAAGGATGTTAAACATTTCCTTTTTTTCTCAGCCATTTGATATTCCTCTCTTGAGGATTCTCCACTTTGAGCTGTACCCCATTTTCAGTTGGGTTATTTGATTTGTTGATGTCTAGTTTCTTGAGTTCTTTATATATTTTGGATATTAATTCTTTGTCAAATGTGGAGTTGTGGTTCATGCCTTTAGTTCCAGCACTCAGGAGCCAGAGGTAGGTGGACCTTTGAGTTTGAGGACAGCCTGGTTTACAAAGTGAGTTCCATGACAGCCAGTGTTACAGAGAAAGCCTGTCTCAAAAATACAAACAATCAAGCAAAGAGAAAAACAATTTTGTGACAAAGTATTTTTAGTATTGATTTTCCTATCTTGTCCAATTCTTGTAGCTGAGTGATAGATGGAGTGCTCAGACCAACACAAGAACTTTCTTTATTCTTTTTTTGGGAGTTTTAAGGTACATCAACTTTAAAAGATCAGTCTTGTGCATGTATGACACTTTTCTTTATCAACGAAGAGTTCATTTTTAATTTAGTTTTTATTTTTTAGTATTAGTTACTGTTTATTAACTTTGTATCCCAGCTGTAGCCCACTCCCTCATTCCCTTCCAATCTCACCCTCCCTCATCCCCTCCATGCCCCTTTCCTAGTCCACTGGTAAGGGAGGTCTTCCTCCCTCCCTCCCTCCCTCCCTCCCTCCCTCCCTCCCTTCCTCCCTTCCTTCCTTCCTTCCGTCCGTCCATCCTTCCTTCCTTTCCTATCTAGCTAGGGTCAGATGAAGGGTTTATTCTAATAGAGTCTGTGCCCATGTGATTACTGTTGCAGCTACTTTTTTTCTGTTATATTTTATTTCATTCTACCTTCAAGGAGTGGGCAAGGTATTCTTGACACCATTTTCATTACAGAGTACATGGTACCCTCCTCGATTTCCTTATAAACATTTCAATTGTGAAGAATCTAGAAACGATGTCACAATTCATTAAGATGAGTTAGAGGCAGTGCTGAGCCAGGGCCAGGCATTTTTTTTGCCATCTATTGTCTATGAAGAAGTCTGTGGCTATCTGAACAGAGCCTTGACACAGAATAGCCTGAAGGTGCTCGTGGAGACCTGGCCTCCTCAGTTATTGATAACTCCAACCTATTACATTTTTAGTTATTATTCTTTTATATAATAAACTAATTGTATTGCAGAGAAATTCAATTATTTTATTGACAACATAAAGTTAAATGGAGACATTGGGATTCTCTTACTGTACCAGTCTTGTTTTAAACATTATTGATTCTGTTTCACAGTAAAGAACATCAATTAGAGAAGGTATGAAGATGTGCTTGTGCACATGCTTCATGGCTTAAGGAAGGCAATCAGGCTGGTCAGCAAATCTGTACCTGTTCAAGAACATGCTTGCTAACTCAGAAACTGGATAATAATTTTGTTTGTAAGTGATAATATTTAGTTTACATTTCTAAAAGTCAGTAATTTTTACAGGACAAGCAATTCTTATGTACGCACTCAATCTGCTTTTGTGTTTTGACCACAAATTGAGGCTTTAATTCAGTTTTGATGATATGGATAGACAGGCAGTTTTTTCATGATTAATTGTTACATACCAGGTAGCAGCAGAAGGCTGATGAACTCAGAAGGAAAGACTATGTTTTCAGTATTAGTGTGAGAACAGGCAGAATGAATTCTGTGTCACACCGGACAGATTGCCATTTGTTCACAGTATTTTATTTATTTTTAAAAAATGATTAGGTGGAGATCCAAGATGGCTGCCATGAGAGGACACTGTCTGAGGAGTAGGACAGCAGAAACAACACAGCGACCAGGAGACTGAACTCTGGGACCTAAAACACCAGCAGTTGCCATACCAGACTGAGTCACACAGACTGCGGGCCAGACTGAGGAGGACCTGGGTACTATTTTGACTGACCTGCACACTGCAGGCACACACTGCTCGGATCTACAAGCAACCACCTCAGACCCTATGTGTGTTCACTGGCCAGTCTGAGAAGGACCCTGGTTCTGCTTCAACCAGCAGGCATACAGCAGGGGCACACCAATCGCCTTTGCCAGAATCACCACAGACTGAGAGGGCCTGAACACTGCAGGTGCACACTGCTCAGATCTGCCAGCAGCGACCGCAGTCCATGTGGGTGTCCACGGGCCAGACTTAGAAGGCCTAGGGCACCATTCCAGACAGGCCTGCATAGAGCAGGTGCATACTGCTCGGCAACACTTGCAACCATTCCAGACCTACTGTGTGTGCCCCAAATATCATCTCAGACCGTGGTGCATAGCCCCTGGCCCAGAAGGGGGGCCAACTATCCAGTCCATGGGAGAGCCCTTAGCAGCAAGCCCAGGGCAGAATACATAGGCCCCAGCTGACATCTCCAACCGGGACACACAGCCTCTAGCACAGAGTGAGGAACCAAGCCCCCAGACCAGAGGGGTGAACAGCCTGCAGTGCTCACAGTTTCTAGCACAGAGCAGGAAGCTGGGCACACAGAGCCCACAACAGAGTTCAACTGAGACAACAACACACACTAACAAACCACTGGAACTCCCTGATCTTCTTGAAGAATACTCCTGACACAAGAGATTGACAGTTCCAGTCTGAAGTTCAGCCTTAAAGCACAAAGAGCTCCTTGATTATATATAAACAAATGCCCAGAAATCGGCGAAAGAACTCACCCAACAAAAATCAGGACACCATGGCCCCACAAGAAACACTCAAAAGCAGTGAAGATTTTAATTCAGCGGAGACACAGGAAAATTATATTAAAGCTTTGATTATGCAGATATTAGAGGAACAAAAAGAGAGACAAAAAGAGGAAATGAACAAGGACCTCAAAGAAATTCAGAAGAATTTAACTGCCCACATAGAGGAACAATTAAAGATAAACTGAAAGGAAACAACCAAAATAGGAGCCTCAGTCAATCAGTTGAAGGAAACGGTACAAAGCATGAAAACAGAATTAGAATCTATAAAGAAGACACAAAGGGAGAAGAACCTGGAACTGGAGAACTTAGAGAAAAGATCAGGAACCACAAAGGTAAGCATCAACAATAGAATACAAGATATGGAAGAGAGAATCTCAGGAGCTGAGGATATGCTGGCTGAAATGGATTCCTCACTCAAGGAAAAAATAAAATAGGAAAAGTCCCAAACACAAAATATCCAAGAAATCAAGGATTCCATGAAAAGACAAAACCTAATAATAATTGGAATAGATGAAAAAGAAGACTCCAGGCTCCAAGGACTGGAAAACATTTTTAAGAAAATCATAGAAGAAAATTTTCCCAACTGAAAAAAAGAAATGTCCATAAACATACAAGAAGCCTACAGAACACCAAATAGACTAGACTAGAAAAGAAATACCTCTTGTCACATCATAGTTAAAACACTAAACCTACAAAACAAAGAAAAAATATTAAAGGCAGCAAGGGAAAATGGTCAAGTAACATGAAGGTAGACCTATCAGATTCATACCAGACTTCTCATCAGAAACTATGAAAGCCAGAAGGGCTTGGGCAGAAGTCATGCAGTCTTTAAGGGAACACAGATGCCAACCAAGACTACTATACCCAGCAAAGTTTCAATCAACATAGATTCAGAAAACAAAATTTACCATGACAATACAAAATTCAAGCAATACCTACACAGCAACCCAGCCCTACAAAAGGTACTAGAAGGAAACCTTCAGTCCAACGGAAACAACTACACCAAAAAAACCATAGCATACAGATAATTTCCCAAGGACAACAATAACAAAAGAGCAGTAAATCACAGTAAGACCACCAACTCCCCAATAAAAGGAAATAACAGTCATTAGTCACTGTTATCTATCAACATCAATGGACTCAACTCTCCAATAAAAAGACACAGACTAACAGAATGGCTGCAGAAACAGGATCCAACATTCTGCTGAATCCAAGAAACACACCTATGCAACAAAGATAAACACTACCTCAGAATAAATGGCTGGAAAACCATTTTCCAAGCAAATGGACCCAGAAAACAAGCTGGGGTAGCAATCCTAGTATCTAATAAGATAGACTTTCAACCAAAGTTAATCAAGAAAGATGAGGAGGGGCACTTCCTTCTCATCAATGGAAAATTCCAACAGAAGGACATCACAATTCTGAACATTTATGCCCCAAATACAAGACCACCTACATATGTAAATCAAACATTATTAAAACTGAAATCACATATTGATCCCAACACCCTAAGAGTGGGAGACTTCAACACTCCA
>JAQQSO010001048.1:0-27525 GCA_028658305.1 Pachyuromys duprasi
TGAGAGAAGGGAGAGCAGATGTGAGGAGATTGGGAAGGCAAGGTTTTAGGGCCTGGAGAGAAAGGGGAAAGGTCGGGGCATCAGTGAGACAAACTATAGGAATGGGGCAGGCTATAGTACAGGGAGGATACGGGGATGTCTCTCGCTGAGCCTGCTAGCAGTGTGGGAAAGGAGATTGTAGAAAGCCCCCCTCTATCCAGTAATGACCTATAGTGCTGGGAAGGGAACACAAATCTACCAAGAAAACCTTCCAAACAAAAGTTATCCTAACTATACGATGGACAAAGATAAAGATATAGTACAGTCTGATGGAATGAACAATCAATGCCTGTGCCAACCTGACACCCAACCAGTTGGAGAGAGCCAATTCTTGACACCATTATGATATTCTGCTATGTTTACCAACAGAAACCTAGCTTAACCTTTCACTCTCAGCAGTTAATTGAATCACATGCTGAGACTCACAGACGAGCATCAGGCAGAGCTTGAAGAGTCTTGTGGAAGAATGGTTGGGAAGGATAGAAGGAGCCAGAGTGGACTAGAATGTTTCACGAAAACAGAGTAAGCTGACCTAGATCCATTGGGGATTCATACCTGGAGTGGAACTAGGCCCCATACGCATATGTAACTGATGGGCAGTTTGATATTTAGGTGGGTTTCTTAGTAAGGTGAGCAGGTGCTCACTTTATGACATGGACTCTGTTGCATGTTTTCAATTACACCACCCTAACTGTATTGCCTTGCCTTGCAGTAGCTGATGGTAAGCTCAGGCTTAATGATGCAACTTGATGTGCTGCAGCAGGTTAGTGGTGGGGGAGGGGTTTTTCTAAGTACAAGGGAAGGGAAAATATGCTGAGCAGGGTAGAAAGGAGGGTACGAGAAGAGAGGAAAGGTAGCTAAGATCAAAATGTAAATATATAAATTAAAAATAAATTAAAATCAACTAAAATGTAGACTTTAAGAGGAAAATTTAAGCAAATATATAAACAACAGGGTTTCTGTGGGTTCATATGTATTAAGATATGTATGTTTTTCTGCCACACAATGAACATATGTGTATAGTTTTAGTTAAGAAGATAAGTATACACGTAAATATAGGGAGTACATTGATGTGATAATATTAGTAGGAGTTTTTGCAAAACACCACATTGATATAAATGTATATTAACTATGTAAAAACTGTCTGTATCAATTGTACTTCAGGAAACTGAAAAGACATCCATTGTCTGCCTTAAATTCTTCTTGAGTGTTTTGTAATGTGTGTGTGTGTATGTGTGACAATATTTGCCATTCAACTTTGATATGAACAAAATATGGGGCAAAAGTAAATCCAAGTGATCTTTAATTGAACTAAAGGTTTAAAAACTTTTCTGTGTACTTTATATAAATTTATATCCTTCTGTTTTTTTATGAGTGTTCTTCCTGCATTCATGTATGTGCAGTGCACCTGTGCCTGTTGCCTGGTAAGGAAAGAAGAAGGTGCTGGATCCTCCAGAAGTGCAGTTATAGACAATTTTAAGCTTTTATCTAGGTTTCAGGAACTGCATCTGGGTTTCTCAAGAGCATCAAGTACAACTAACCACTGAGCCATCCCTTGTCCCTAGATGTATGTTATTTTTATTTTTGTTTATTCCCTACATATATGTATGTATGTATGTACATTTGCATGTATGTATGTATAGGTACATGCTGATGTCTGCAGAGTGTAAAACAGTATGCCAGGTTTCTTGGAACTGGAGATTAAGACAGTTCTGAGCAACCATGTATTTGTTAACAAACACACTTGGGTTGCCTCTGTATGGGCAGCAAGTGGCTGTAACTGCTGACTCATCCTCCAGTATGATTTAATTACATATAATTCTTAATGCCAACGCAGCCATTCCTGATGAGAGCCGATAGACTAGAATCAGAAGGAAGGAGAGAGGAAGACCTCCCCTATCAGTGGACTTGGGGAGGAGCATGTGTGGAGAAGGGGAATGGGAAGTATGACTGCGAGAGGGGAGGGAGGGGCTTATGGAGGGATACAAAGTGAATAAAGTGTAATTAATAAAAATTAAAATAAAAATATTAAAAAATACTTAATGCAATGGATTAACACTTCAACCACCAAGATTCAATGCTGTGTTACCTAATTAACAGCTTGTGCTATAAAGAACTGTTGCTGGTACACAGTTTCTGGTACACAGGGCATACTAACTTAAATAATATCACATCTCTAGAAAGCCATGTTCACAAATTGTGTCAGTGTCTATGTCAAATAGTATTGTTTTACATGATACTCAAAATTACATAGTATACTATATATTCAGAATTCATTTTTATTTATTTTGAATGAATTTAAAGTTCAATTGACTTGTTTAACCATCTTCTTTGTGGCACCCTATTTGAATGTGATCATCAAGGCTCATATGTTTAAACAAATCCTGTGTTTATATCTTATTGGGTCAAAACACAAACCCACCCTTTTATCAGGAACACATGTAGATATTGCATAGGCTTATGAGCACTGTCAGTGTTCAAACATTTAATAATGGAAACACAGTCTTGGTTTTACTTTCCTTTCATGTCATTAAGATTTATTTATTTAAGTAATGTGTTTGTTTTTTATATTAATCACAGGTTATATATTTTGTATCCCAGCCGTATCCCCCACCCTCGTTCCCTCCCACTCTCTGCATCCCTCCCTCATCTTCTCCCTGCCTCCCTCCAAGTCCACTGATAGGGGAGGACCTCGCCCCCTTCCAACTGACCCTAGCTTATCATGTCTCTTCAGGGCTGGCTGCAATGTCCTCTTCTGGGATCTAGCAAGGCTGTTCCTCCCTCCGGGGGGGAGGGGGGAGGCGGGGATAGTCCACAAGCCAACCATTGAGTTCATGACAGAAATAGTCCCTGTTCCTCTTACTAGGGTACCCAGTTGGGTACTGAGCTACCATGGGCCACATTCAAGCAGGGGTTATAGTTTGTATCCATACATGGTCCTTGGTTGGAGAAACAGTCTCATAGAAGATCCCTGTATCCTGATCTATTTGGTCTTGTGGAGCTCTTGTTCTCACCAAGTCTTACTAACTCCCCCTTTTTTCATATAATTCCCTGTACTCTGGCGGTGGCTTGGTTGTGAGTCTTAATATCAGCTTTGAGTCATTGTTAGTTAGATCTTTCAGAGGCCCTCTGAGGTAGGCTCCTGTCCTATTGCTGGTTTTCTCCTACATTCAACGTCCATCCCATTTGTCCATCTAACCGATGGTTAATCATCCCACCCTGGGTCCTCCTTCTTGCTTATCTTCCCTAGGTGTATAGATTTCACCATGTCCATCCTATCCTATAGGTCTATATAAGTGAGTATATACCAAGTATTTCTTTCTGCTTAATAAATAATTTTTAAAGCAATTATTTTTCAGTTATTTATGTCTCCTGGACACACTATTCATTTTATGATCTTTTGTCATTACAGATAGAGTGCATTTTATATGAAATACCAGCTTTGAATATGTTCATTACGTCTAAATATTATTGCAATGGATATGTTCCATGAAAACCTGAATTTTGATTATTGAACTTGCTATATTTTGACATTAATTAATTTTATATATTTCAGAATTTTACATCACTCTAGGAAACATTGTTGAAAGGCATTTAAATTTAATGTCTTCAAATCAGTGTCTTCTGTCCCAAAATCATGTCAGATAATCATAGATACACTGTGACAAAACCCTTTTAAATGTTGATGTGTACTTTTAATTATAAGATGAAAATGCTTTCTTCGCTTGACCATAGTAAATTACTTACCAATAATGTAAGATCCTTGTGCTTCCTTTCTTATAAGTGAGGCTTACCTGCCATGGTAGAATTTCATCCTTGTTTCTTTCTCCCTTATGTCCCATTTCAGTTTTGGTCAACAGCATTTTATGTAGGGCATGAGACACTGCATACACTGCATTCCATATGGAGTAGCTCGGCTCGGAAGTAAACATCACATCATTTATTTCATCCTCAGTCTTTAGGGAAATGTTCACTGGACAGGGTTTGTAATTTTCACATAGAAAACCAAGAGGTGAACAATTAAAATTATCAACCCAGAATTTAGAAAAGTAAAAATCTCCTGGGTACTGGGAGGGTGTAAGTGCCTCAAGAAAGTGCTTGAAGCCAGGGATAGTTCTCCTCTTTGAAAATGAGAAGCTTCCTCTGTAGATGTAGATCCAAATATTCCTGTCATTGTATATAGACTCTAAGTATGTAGGGTGTTGCCTTGCCATGATCCACACCTTCTTTGTTAAAATCATATTAATGTATGTGAAGTAGCTCAGCAAGTCATCTATATTACCATAGAATAAAATCACATTTACTTGCATATGTTGGTTCAAGTTCGATAAACCATAATCATATTTTACACCAAATGTCCAATTATCTGTCAGTTCTTCTGTAAAAGCTACACAAATATCTTCTGATACCATCTCTGCTTTCAGGTCAGAGAGAAACTCCCTCCCTCTCTGGTCATCAGACACAAAGAGCCCCACCCACTTCCAGTCAAAGTGTAGTAATAAAGAGATCAACCCTTGGGTTAGAGATCTGTCTTTAGGAGACATCTGATAAAGTGATGGGAAGACATCTTTGTCACTTAGCATGGAATCAAAGGGTCCATATGTAACCTGAAGAAGGAAGGGGAAAAAAGGGTGTTTCTGAGTTTCAAGTATCTAGAATCATCACACTGAGATAAGAAGTGAGTTCATTCTTCCCATATGAGGGTCAAGGGACTGAATATTGGTGAGAAGGACATCTTCTGTGAGATTCCCTTGTCTCTCTGATCATGTGATGGAACATGGTCTTTTTAAAGTACTGTTGGCTCAAAAGTTACTAAGGCATGTGAAGTAAACAATATTCTGTTCACTTTCTTTGAAAGGCATGATAGAGCTCTCTTGTTGCAATAACAATGCAACAGAGTATCTGATGAGAGAGACTGCAGAAAGCATTACCAATACTCTCTGGTTGCATAACACCACATTTCCCAGCACCTTCAGCTTTATGAAAGCAGACATGGAAAGAGACTAGCAAAGTTTTTAGAGATTCAGTTCCCTACGTTAAAATGGTGCAAGTTGTGAAGATCTGAAGTCACAGTGCCAGTGGTTATTTCATCATCCCTCTCTAATGATATATTTGACTGAGACAAAACACTGAAGCAGATGTAAATTATTCTGTTTTGTTTTTTGTTACATTAGGTTAAAATACATTTATAATTGTTTAAATGGATGATACCAACGAGAGTTATACAGTGGGATTTATAATCTTAGTGATTGCTGACCCTTGTATTCACACAATGTTTTGTAGTTTGTTTGTAGTAATATATGCTGATGCATGCTTTTCTTCAGTGTAGCCTGGCAAGAGCCACTTGTGGTGGTCTAAGTGGTTGGTCTCTGTGGGTGCTATTCTGAGATCTACTTTCCTCAATGACATCACTAATTTCTTGAAAGATTTTCATTGGTGATGGCATTGAAGATTGTTCCAAATTTACTTACATGTCCTTTCTTTTTCCATATGTAAGATATTTTCTTTTGTCAAATTATGAGATGTTTGTATGCTTTCTTAGGTAGTTAAGTATGTGTGGTGTTGACTTTGACTTATGATCAAATGCAGACTCTTCACCACAGTACATATTTTAGTATTTGAGATAGATGGATACTACTAAGTGATCTTCTGTGTAATTATCATAATTTATGTCAATGCTTTTAAATTTATTTAAATTTGTTTATTTTTTTATTTTTTATATTTATTGCAATTTATTTACTTTCTATCCCACCTATAGCCCCCTCTTTCAATGCCTCGCAATCCCAGCCTCCTTCCTTCATCTCCTCCCATGCCCTTTTCCAAGCCCACAGATAGCAAAGGTTCTCTTTCTCTATCTGACCCTAATCTATCAGGTCCCATCAGGAATGACTGCATTGTCTTCCTCTTTGGCCAGATAAGGCTGCTCCCCCCTCTGGGGAAGGTGATCAAAGAGCCAGCCACTGAGTCCATGTCTTAGGTATTTGCTATTCCTCTTACTAGGGAAACCCTTTAGATACTGGGCTGCCATGCTCCACAAGGAGAGCTACAGAACCAAGTGATCTGGGCCTAGGGATCCTTTCTGAGATTGTTCATAAGTACACTAAACAGAAATCACTTCTCTTTTTTTGTTTGTATTTTGTTTTGTTTTTGTTTTTTGTTTGTATGTTTGTTTGTTTGGGTCATGTTTGACATGTGATTGTGCACAAAAATACTTTCCTGACTTACTTGTGGGACTTTGTAGAGCTCTGAAAGTGTTCCAATCGCAGCAGAAAATTCCGGCCTGGTTCCTGAAATGATTCCTAGAGCTTTATGCTGTGTTTTGCATTTGTAGTTAGGGACATACTCACTTCTTCCAGACAATGACATCAGAGGGCCCTCCAGGGTTCTTTTGTTAGAATTAAAGGCATTGTACACATGGAAGCTCAAGGTCAAGTTGGGAAGTAGTTGTGAGTCCTTATTGATCTGATCAATGGCAAAGTATAAGGACAGCAAATCTTGATAGTTTCTCCATTTCGGTCTAACCAGAGGAACAGAATGATTAGTGTAGTCAGAAAATGTTTATCAAATTAAGGAACCTAGAGGTGTTAAGCCTTGACTTTTAATGTGACATGTAAAGCTTGTGTGAATAAGCCCCTGAAAAATCAGGAACATCACGGAATGGTTCCTAAATTCCCAGAAACTGAAGTATAACTAATAATTTTTTCCTTGCTATAGATTTTGTGAAGAAAGTGTCACTTTTTATATCCTATGACTACTGACTATATAGGTGCTTAAGATATTTCTGTTCATGGAAGCATTGGGATATGGAAGAGATACTGCGGTATTCACTAGGAATGTGAGTAAGAGATTCATGTCCTTTTGTTTAGTAATGATTCATTTTTGTACTCATTTACAAAAGTTGTAACCATTTTGTTTGAATGCACTCTTAATGTTAAAGTGTTACATTGAAGGATGGATAGATGTCCAAGCATCTAGGCACACTGACCCCTTTTGAACAAAGAATAACATTAGTTCTCAGTGTCCACAGGGTGGCCTGACACCATTTGTAGCTCTAGGTCATGACACCCCCTTTTGAAATCTAAGGGCACCAGATGGACATGTTGCATTCATTCAAGAAGGCAAGGACTCAAGCACATGAAATAAAAAAAAATAGATAAACCTGAGCAAAATAGTTTTTTGGGGGCTTCAGAAATGTGTGAGATGTTATGACTACTTGCTGCTCTTGTGGAGGCCTCTGATTCAGTCACAGTAGGCACTTTGGGGGTTACCATAGTAATTAACACCAGTTCTAGGGGTTCCATGTCTTCCTATCCCCTCTGAAGACACCAACCATGCCTGTGGTACACAGACAAATTTGTAGGAAAAACTCTCATAAACACAAAATAGAAATACAATTTTTTTATGAAAATGTAGAAACTAGCAACTAAAGGAAAAGTGTTTCTATAAGTTTTCCAACTAAATCATCGAGTTGAGTTACCTGGGTAAGGTAAGGGAGTTAAATAAAAGAGTAAGTTAAACTAGCATGAAGAAAATACAAATCCGATAAGGCAGTGAAAAACAAATACTCATTATGGGAGGCAATGGAATTTTGGTGCAGGTAGTTGAGCTGAACTGTCTCACTCATAGTCTTCCATGTTTGGGGATGGGACTTCAGATGCTACTTTCAAAACCAGTGGTAGGTTAGAGCCTGCCTGGCCCCACTAGAGGCAAAGTAACAGAAATCATTACCATGAAGTCCACTGGGTTCTACTGAAGAAAAGATTCTGCATTCATTATTGACATCACCAAGAAGAAATTCTATTTCATTGCACTATATTAATCTGAGATCTGTGGCTAGATGCTGATTTAGGAGAAAATCTATTGTTCAAAACCACACAATTAGCAACCATTGAGAGAGGGAGGATTAGTCTTCCCCGGGAATTCCTCAATATCAAATATTCAACTCTGTGAATGCATACATGTATAAATGAGTACTCCTGGAAAGAGCTATATCTGCAATGACTGCCTACAAATCTTCATTGATGTGGAGAGATTATAATGTTTTACTTCTAGGTGCTCATTTCCAAAGTTCAGGCTAATTGTATCACCCTGAATAGCCATTTCTTGGACATCTGTGCAGTTGAGGTGATCTCCTATAGCTAATGAACAGAAATATTTTGCAATATAGTATCAAAGCACACCACTGGCTGCTGCCAACATAAAAGCTAAGAATGTTATTAGATACATCCTGGGCCTGTATGATAATTTTCCCCATCTTGTTTTATCCTCTTCTCTGATGTTTCCAGCAATGTATTGGATTTATAGCTTCCCTCCCCCCATTTTTTTTTTTTACTATGCAACCTGCATAAAGCTGCTTCCACATTGGAACAAGGAATTTTGGATAAACTAAATTGTGTTCATAGGCCAGAGACTGTCAAATTCACCTCTGGAAAAAAATCTCTCTTTTTTCCTTGACCTGAACACTGAGGGGTTTCCAATGACATAAAAGCAATACTAAAGTCTAAACAATGGATTCAGTTGGTAATATTTTTAAGTTATTCATTTGTACTGCTGCATCGATTTCCATAACAATACAAAAATGTAGACAACACATGGCATATTCAGATGTTGAATTCAGATGCAGCTTACATGATCATGATGAATGATCTCTTTGCTTTTATTTTACTGAGTATTTTCACATCAATGTACATGAAGGATATTGGTCTGAGATACTTTTTCTACGTTGAATCTTTGTGCGGTTTAGATATCAGTGTGACTGTGCCCTCATAAAATGAATTTAGCAGTTTTCTTTCAGTTTCTGTATTTGGAATATTTTGAAAAGTATTGGTATTAGCTAATCTTTTTAACTGTTGTAGAATTCTCTTCTAAAACTATCTCTGGACTCTTTCTTTTTGGGAGAATTTTTATTGGCTATTTCTCTTTCTTTAGCGTATTAGATTTATTTAAATTGTTTATGCAATCTTGATTTAAGGTTGATGAATGACATCTATCAATTAAATTGTCCATTTCTTTTAGATTTTAATTGTTTTCTTTTTTTGAGTACAGCACTAAAAGTATGACCTAATGGCACTTTCATGTCTGTTATGCTTTTCCTTTTTTGTCTTGTTAATTTGGATATCCTCTTTGTCTTTCATTCAGTTTTGATAAAATTTTGTTTAAAATGCTGATTTTCCCAAGAATCAACTCTTCATTTCTTTGATTCTTTGTATTGTTCCGTTTGTTTCTATTTTATTACTTCCAGGCCCCATTTTTGTTTTCCCTTTCATCTATTTCTCTTTGTTGAAGAACAAAGTTATCTTTTTTAACCTGCCGAGGGCCAGACCATCCTTCACACTCTGAAACAGTTTGCAACAACTAATTAACCAAGGGAGGACTGATGACATTCCTCAAGTAGCAGCACCCCACCCCATTTTAGCACCATTCTTTACCATCTAAAACCACCAAAGAAGTGGACCTCGTTCCACACACTTCTGAAGTCAGAAAGTTTTCTGAGGGTGGACAATGTGAACCATCCAACTCCTGAAAGTGTTTATTCTTGTCTATAGAGGCTGTACCAAACCATACAAAACACTGGAGCTAATTCATTCACACATCAATTGGGAGTAGACTCAAGGCTATATCACAAACATTCTCACCTCATCCAAGCACAAATATGTTTGATAACCGGAAACAGATGTCCTAACACCCTATCAAGAAAGGATGAGTTGACTCTAGATAAAACAGCAACTCAATTTAAAAACACATGAAAGTAAACTTAAAGTTTAGAGATGATGAAAAAGAAATGACTGAGGAAGATTTTAGAGATATTCAATCTTCTTAGCAATTATTGGAAGATGTTATTTAATTGCCTCAGAAATATCCCCCAATTCAAGTTGTTTCTTTCATTATTTTCATCCTATCATTACACCCCCATCATGGATCCCCCTGTTGCTAACCACAACTGCCCCTAATCCTCTTGTGAAATTAAAGGATCCTTAAGATTTCATCTTATGCAATAACTTAAAGGACAACAATTTTTGGCATATATGTAAGTAATGGGAACCACAAACTGGTGTAGTCCCTATGAAAATTGGTGTGGAAGCTCTCTAAAATGTAGAAACCTAAGCATGCTGTTTAAAAGGCTGTTTTTCTAAACCTTTCCTGTGTCACATGGGCCAATGTAATCTATGACAAGGAGAAGGAGAGCAACACAAAATAGCATAGAAAATACACACAGTGCTTTTTTTAAAGGCAAAAAAATAAAAAAAAATTAAACTATTCCCAATAAGGATGTGGCTGCTAATCTTATGTTCCTCTTCTCAGTCTTATTTTACTTTCTAAATACTTCCTATGCATATAGTTTTTAACCATTGGTTACCTGAGTTCTGAGTTTGTATCCTAGTCACTTAGCTGAGCTGCATTGTCTAGCTTCAGTGGGAGAGGATGATCCTGGTCCTGTAGAGACTTAATGTGCCAGGGCTGGTTGATACCCATGTGGAACCTTCCCCTGTTGTGAAGAGGAGAAGGGAGAATGGAACAGTGTGTGAGGGGAGAGACTGGAGGATAATGGGAGGGCTTCTATCAGAATGTAAAAATCAATAAATATATAAAGTAATGAAGAAAAAGCAAGTAGCTTATATATATAATTTATTTCAAGATTTCTAAGGATATTTTGTATACATTCAGGATTTGTAAATTCTTGGGTTTGGGGTAGAACCCTGTAAAATCTTCAACAAAGTGTGAGATTAAAATTAGTAAGTAAAAAGTTTGATAAGTATAAAACTACAGCATGCTTGTGTGTGACATGCATTCAATTCATATTTAGAAGAATAAACATGTCAGAGCATAGTGTATATGTTACCTGGATAAACAATTTTGGTTTTTGGAAAATAGAACTTAGTAGTATCAAATGTTTGACCAGGGTTAATAAATTCCTAAGGTCATAAATATCTATTCAGGTTAACACAGACTGACTTAGAGATGTATGTCTAAGTTTATAAATGTCTAAAACACACATATATCTCTACTAAATGTGTTCAAAATGAGGCTTGTTGAAAAACCTAGGTAAGTAACAATGGATGTTAAATGACTAAAGTGTGTTTTATAAAGAATGTCTGTTGGAGGTTGTTCTGATGTATATTACTGGCCCTCAAGGTCCAGTTACACCTATCTTTATTTTCAATACTTGCCTAAGACATAACTGATTGTTTGATTAAATGTCCTATATCTGGGCAGGGCAGAATGGGTTAGGCATGGCATAGTTTCTGGGGCTTCTTGGACAGGGAAATCATGGAGACAGATGGATGGGAAGTGAGGTGAGAGATGGATGTCATGATGAGTTAGTGTGGAGAAAAGACCATATGGGTTGAGAGGAAGCACTCTAATGATGGCATGAAAAGTCAAAGATGAGGAATACCGGCTTGTACCATGGGATTATAGATAGAAGATGGACCAGTAGAGGAAGATTAAGTAGCTGTCATTGGATAGGGGCTGGGGGATAGATGGTGAAGTTAGTGAGCCATCATAGGTGAAATATCTGTCTGGCCCAAAATAAATAAGGCAAGTATATACAAAATCTAACTGGTGTCTCTTATTTGTGTTAGTGGGTTAAACAATACCACCATTTTAATATCATGACAAATAATAATGAATAGTATATGGCCCAACACTCAATTTTACAGAAAAATGTAAATATAACCTCTTTATCTTTCCTGTTTTGTTAAGGTGTAACTAACTGGGTAAACTGAGTCTTATAAGAAACTAATATTCTGCAAGGTACACTACAAATTGATCTGGAAAATTACATTGCTAGTCCTTCTGTGAACTGTATTTGTGTTTTAAGGTTTTATTTTATAAAAGATCTGCACCTAAATCTTCAAACCAAAATGTTAAGTTTCAAACTTTACATGGGAAAAAGTGTAAAAGTGTAACCTTGCCAAAAGCTATGAACTTGTTGAAAACTGTATAAACATAAGTAACATTCTAGTTAATGGTCAGACACCTTAAAACTGAACAAATTCTTTAAAGTGTTCAGAGGTAAGCTTATCATTATGTGCAGTACCAATATAATTCCTTTACAGAGAGACAAGCTTCTGTATAAGCAATCAAGGACAAACCTGAAACAAGAAACTAAATACCAGTACTGTTTATTTAATATAAAATATGGTTAATAAATTAGGTGTTGTTTCTGAAACCCTTCAGGGAGTTGTTCTGGATACGGATTTAAGAAACTTAAAGAAAATGGCTCCGTATAGTAGACAAAAACACAAACTTCCAAAGTCAGAAGCTAAGGCAATTAAAAAATTCTGAGGGGAGAAATGGCTTTTGTCTTGATCATATTTGAACTGTAGTAAAGCTGACAAAAAAAAAACCCCCAAGAACTGACATATGCTTCATCCACCACATTATTCCTGACAGTACTGATGGACAGTACTGAGTTGAACACCCCACTCTACCTGGCCAAGGTAGGTTTGTTTTACCAAGTTCCTCCTCAATGAAAACATCTCTCAGAACTCATGGATCTGGTACTTGAAGGCTGCTGATGTCCTCTACGGAAATTGAAGCCTTAATGCTATCTTGGGTGGCAGCCAAAGACTGTCAACATCTGCTTACCACAAAGTCTTTGAGATTGCCTTGGAGGATCCCAGACTGAGTGCCCAGGTATCAGTCATTTTGACTGATACAGAGTCTATTTATTTTATACTACATATTCGCATTTAACCCCCTTACATCTCTGGGGATGCTGACAGCAAGTTGTCACTATAGAAGTTGAACAGCAACCGAGAAACCTTAGACATGTCTTCAACAAATGGCTGTAGCTGCATGGTGATGCCATATCATATGTTATATTCATGCCTTGTTCTCTCTACAGCCAGTAGGTCACATGCTGAAGGAGGCATTATGGCAGAGAGGTTTACCTTGCTGACAGGTAGCACACTGAACAAAATACTCTCACAAAATAGAGATAAATGAAAGTCAAACTAAATCTATCATGTTATTAATATCTATCAACTTACTTGTTAATATTTTTATTCAAAACAACTTGTTACAAAAGCCTATATGCCACAAAATTTGAAACTCTAAAAGAAATGGACAGTATTTTTGATACCTTCCATTTATGAAAATTAAGTCAAAACCAGCTAGAAAGATTGAATAATCCTATATCCACAGAGAAAATAGAAGCAGTCATCAATATTGTCCCTTCCAAAACAAAACCATGGGCCAGATGGATTCAGCACAGAATTTCTACCAGACCTTCAAAGAAGTGCTAACTCCAATTCTTTTCCAACTATTCCACAAAATAGAAACAGAAGGAACATTACCAAACTCATTCTATGAAGTCACAGTAACCTTGATACTTAAACCACACAAAGACCCAACAAAAAAGAGAACTTCAGATATGTCTCTTTTATGAACATTTATGTGAAAATATTCAATAAAATACTTGCAAACTGAATCCAAGAACTCATAAAATATATCATCCACCATGACCAATTAGGCTTCATCCCAGGTATGCAAGGGTGGTTCAACATACTGAAATCCATCAATGTAATCCACCATATAAACAAACTGAAAGAGAAAAAACACACAATCGTCTCCCTAGATGTTGAAAAAGCATTTGACAAAATCCAACACCCATTCATGTTTAATGTCTTGGGGTGATCCGGGATACAAGACACATATCTAAACATAGTAAAGGCAATATACAGCAAGCCTATAACCAACATCAAACTCAATGGAGAGAAACTTAAATCAATCCCACTGAAATCAGGAACAAGGTAAGGCTACCAACTCTCTCCATATCTCTTCAATATAGTACTTGAAGTCCTAGCTAAAGCAATAAGACAACTAAAGGAGGTCAAGGGGATACAAATCAGAAAGGAAGAGTGCAAAGTTTCACTATTGGCAGATGATATGATAGTATACATGAATGACCCAAAAAATTCAACCAGAGAACTCCTTCAGCTGATAAACACCTTCAGCAAAGTGGCTGAATACAAAATCAACTCAAAAAAAAAAAAATCAGAAGCCCTCCTCTGTACCAAAGACAAAAGGGCTGAGAAAGAAATCAGGGCAACAACACCCTTCTCAATATCCGATAACTGCATAAAGTACCTTAGGGTGACTCTAAGCAAGCAAGTAAAAGCCTGTTTGGAAAAAACTTAAAGTTTCTGAAGAAAGAAATTGAAGAAGATATCACAAGATGGAAAGACCTCCCATGCTCATGGAATAGTAAGATTAACATAGGGAAAATGGCCATCATGCCAAAAGTAATCTACAGATTCAATGCAATTCCCATCAAAATACCAACACAATTCTTTACAGAACTTGAAAGAAAAATTCTCACCTTCATATGGAGAAACAAAAACCCCAGAATTTCCAAAACAATCCTGTACAACAACAGATCATCTGGCGGTATCTCCATCCCTGATCTCAAGCTATACTACGGAGCAATAGTAATAAAATCCATATGGTATTAACATAGAAAAAGAAAGTCAATGAAACAGTTTAGAAGTCCCAGAAATAAACTCACACACCTATGAATACTTACTTTTTAAAAAGAAGCCAAAACCATTCAATGGAAAAAAGACAGCATCTTCAATGAATGGTGCTGGTCCAACTGGATGTCTACATACAGAAAAATACAAAGAGATCTAAATTCATCACCCTGCACAAATCTTAAGTTCAAGTGGATCAAAGACTTCAACATAAAACAAGATACACTAAATCGGTTAGAAGAAAAAGTGGGGAAGAGCCTAGAACTCATTGGTACAGGAGACAACTTCCTGAAGAGAATACCAACAGCACAGTCTCTAAAATCAACAATCAATAAATGAGGCCTCATGAAACTGAAAAACCTCTGTAAAGCAAAAGACACTATTGTCAAAAGAAAATGAATGCTAAAGAATGGGAAAGGATCTTAACTAACCCTATATCTCACAGACTGCTGATATCCAGAATATATAAAGAACCAATGAAGTTAACAAGGAATGAATCAAGCAATCCAATTAAAAATGTGGTATGGAGCTAAACAGAGAATTTTTTGTAGAGAAATATAGAATGGCAGAGAAACACTTAAAGAGATGGTCAGCATCCTGAGTCATTAGGGAGATGCAAATCAAAATGACCATGGATTTCACTTTACAAAAAGGCTAAGATCAAAAACTCAAGTGGCAACACATGCTGGAGAGGTTATGGAGAAAAGGGAACCCTCCTCCATTTCTGGTGGGAATGGAAATCAATCTGGCACAGTCTCAGACAATTAGGAATAGCGCTTCCTCAAGGTCCAGCTATACCACTCCTAGGCATATATGCAAAAGATGCTCAAGTACACAACAAGGACATTTGCCCAAATATGTTTGTAGCTTTATTTGTAATAGCAAGAACCTGGAAATAACCAGATGCCCCTCAACAGAGAAATGGATACAGAAATTGTGATATTACAATGGAATAATACTCAGCAATTTACAACAAGGAAATCATGAAATTTGGAGGCAAATGATGGGATCTAGAAAAGATCATCCTCAGTGATGTATCCCAGAAGCAAAAAGACACACACGTTATATACTCACATATGAGTGGTTACTATACCTATAAGATAGGATAAAAATACTGAAATCTGTACATCTAAAGAAGATAAACAAGAAAGAGGACCCTGGGTAAGATGATCAACCCTCACTTAGAAAGACAAATGTGATGGATATTGGAAGTAGGAGAAAAAAAAGTAACAGGACAGGAGCCCACCACTGAGGGCCTCTGAAAGTCTCTACCTAACAGTGTATCAAAGCAGACACTGAGTCTCATAACCAAACTTCGGCAGAGTACAGGGATTCATATGAAAGAAGGGGGAGTTAGTGTGACCTGGAGAGAACAGGAGCTCCAAGAGGTCTACATATATCCGGGCACAAGGGTCTTCTTTCAGACTGTATCTCCAACCAAGGACCATGTATGGATATAACCTAGAACCCCTGCTCGGATGTAGCCCATGGTAGCTCAGTATCTAAGGGGGTACACTCATAAAGGGAACAGGGACTCTTTCTGGCATGAACTTAATGGCTGTCTCTTTGACCTCCCCACAACCACCCATGGGTGGAAAAACCGTGCTAGGCCACAGAGGAGGACTTTGCAGCCAGGCCTGAAGATACCTGATAAGCTAGGCTCAGATGAAAGGGGAGGAGGTCCTCCCCTCTAAGTGGACTTGGAAAGGGGTAGGAAGAAGATAAGGGAGGGAGGATGGGATGAGAGGGAATGAGAGATGGAGATACAGCTGGGATACAAAGTTAATAAACTGTAACTAATACTAAAAAATACATAATAAAGTACCCTTAAAAATAAAATAACTTGCTTTTTATTTTATTTCATTTTTGTTGGTTTTTATTTTTATTTTTTATTATTAATTATATTTTATTAACTCTGTATCCCAGGTGAATCCCACTCCCTCATTCCCTCCCAATCCTACCCTCCCTCCTTCATCTACCCCCTGCCCCTTTCCAAGTCCACTAATAGGGGAGGATCTCCTCCCCTTTCATCTGACCCAGGTTTATTAGGTCTCTTCAGGACTCGCTGCAAAGTACTCTGTGGCCTAGGAGGGCTGCTCCTCCCTTGCTGGGTGGGGAGGTCAAAGAGTCCACCACTGAGTTCATGTCAGAAAAAGTCCCCATTTCCCTTACTAGGGTACCCACTTGAATACTGAGCTATCATGGGCTACAGGCAAGCAGAGATTCTAGGTTATATCCACCCATGGTCCTTGGTTGGAGAAACAGTCTCATATAGGACCCCAGTGCCCAGAAATATTTGGTCCTTATGGAGCTCTTATACTCTCCAGATCATATTAACTCCTCCTTCTTTCATATGATTCCCTGCCTTCTGCCAAAAGTTTGGTTATGAGTCTCAGTTTCTGCTTTGATACACTGTTAGGTAGAGTCTTTCAGGGGCCCTCTCTGGTAAGACCCTGTCCTGTTACTTGTTTTCTCCTACATCCCATTTGTCTTTCTAAGTAAGGATTGATCATCTCACCTTGGGTCTTCTTTTTTTGTTTATCTTCTTTAGGTGTATAGATTTCAGTATGTTTATCATATCTTGTAGGTCTAAGTAAGTGAGTATATACCATATGTGTCTTTCTCCTTCTGGGATAGCTCACTCAGCATATTTTCTATATCCCACCATTTACCTGAAAATTTCATCATTTCCTCGTTTTTAATGGCTGAGTAGTATTCCATTGTGTAAAAATACCACAATTTCTGTATCCATTCCTCAGTGTTTCCAGGTTCTGGCTATTACAAATAAAGCTGCTACAAACATGGTTGAGCAAATATTATTATTATGTGTTTGAGCATCTTTTGGATATATGCCCAGGAGTGGTATAGCTGGATCTTGAGGAAGCACTATTCCTAGTTGTCTGAGAAAGTGCCAGATTGATTTCCAAAGTGATTGTGCCAGTTTACATTCCCACCAGCAATGGAGGAGGGTTCCCCTTTCTCCACAATCTCTCCAGCATGTGTTGTCACTTGAGTTGTTGATCTTGGCCATTTTGATGGGTGTAAGGTGAAAACTCAGGGTCATTTTGATTTGCATCTCTCTGATGGCTAAGGAGGTTCAGCATCACCTTAAGTGTTTCTCTGCCATTCTATAAGCGATCCTGTACAACAACAGATCATCCGAAGGTATCTACATCCCTGACTTCAAACTTTACTACAGAGCAATAGTAATAAAAACTAAATAGTATTGGCATAGAAACAAAAAAGAGGATCAATGAAACCAAATAGAAGACCTGGAAATAAACCCGCACACCAATGAGTACTTGTTTTTTTGACAAAGAAACCACAACCATTCAATGGAAAAAGACAGCATTTTCACAAATGGTGCTGGTCCAACTGGATATCTACATGCAGAAAAATGAAAATAGATCCATATTTATCATCCTGCACAAAACTGAAGTCCAGGTGGATCAAAGACCTCAAAATAAAACCAGATACTCTAAATCAGTTAGAAGAAAAAGTGGGCTAGAGCCTAGAACTCATTGGCACAGGAGACAACTTCCTGAACAGAGCACCAACAGCACAGGCTTGAAGATCAACAATCACTAAATGGGACCTCATTAAACTAAAAAGCTTCTGTAAAGCAAAAGACACCGTTTTCAGAACAAAAGGACAGCTTTTAGACTGGAAAGGATCTTCACCAACCCTATATCTGACAGAGGACTGATATCCACGATATATAAAGAACTAAAGAAGTTAACAATCAATGAATCAAGCAATCCAATTAAAAATTGGGATACGGAGCTAAACAGAAAATTCTCTGAAGAGGAATATAGAACAACTTGCTTTTTAATCACTGCTCAAATAACAGACTCTCCTGATAAATGGCTGGATGGGGAAAACAAAGGCTTTAAAGTTTATATAAATTTTGACTCTCCAAGACAGTGAATTATGGTTTTTAAATGTAAGTTTTAAATGTCTGAGACAGTGCTTTATGGTATGTGAAAATAATACTTAATGTTTTCTAATGTCAGAGTTTTAAAACAGTAATCATGGATTTCTGATATACTATGTAAACCATCTTGTGAAATCACTGGCTCTTCTTCTCATAGTTACAAAATCATACTGTTTAATGTCTTCTCATTGCTCCTGAAGAAATATTTCAGTGCTTCTCATTGTGTTGAAATCTTATCTTTCATTATATATACAGACAGAGGAAAGGCTGTTCATTTTTCATGATATTAGCCCAAAACCATCCTTTTTTGTGCCCAAGTTTTAGGTATAGCTGTAAAGAATGAGTGTAACCCAGCTGTTTACAGACACTTGTTACCTGCTTTTCCTACAGTGAGGATTGCAGTGTTTATTCAGATAATGGTCACGTTTATATATATATAAACTTTCATCTCCTTTAATAAAGTTTTTCAATATATTTTACACTTCAAGGAATTAAGACTTGATACACCTAACACAGGTCAAACAAACTCTAGATTAGTACTTCTGTCAAATAATAATTCAGTCTTTTCTGCCTCTTGCCTATCTCTGAGGATGGATTCTTTCAATTCTCTTGTCTTGGGACTCCTTCTACCTCCTCCTGTGGGGTCTACTGAACTGTTGTTTCTCCATTTTGTGAAAGCATTCCTAAGGGTACTTTACTTGTAAAGATAAATCAGGCATACTGGGAATTTTCCCTTCACATAGTATATAACACCACAGCTACCAGGACTACAAGCTTATAATGTTTGTTTCTTGCTCACAGAGATGTGCATAGAATGAGCCTTCCAGAGAATAGTTCTCAGTAAAATATCATCCTAAGGCAGAATTGTTGTTCCAGTGAACAAATATGGCACATAAAGCATGAATGGAAGAATTGGAAATATGAGAAAGCTGAATGACTCTTCCACAATATCACACACATAACCAACAAATGATCACAAACATACTCAGAGAGATAAAGTGGCCTATGAATACTTCAGGAAGTAAAGAGATGAATAACCCAAAGGAAGATGGAATCAAACTGTGAATTTGACTGGGCATTGAGACAAGAGTCAACAGTGAACAGGAGAACTTGAATAAGGGATCAAAAAGAGGAATACAAATAAAACAGTACCAAAAACATACAAATCCTAAGACAATTCGCATTCAAAAGTAGGAGAAGGAGAAATGTAAATGTTGGAAATAAAAACCACTAAGCCTCCAATCACATGACAAAACACTGTTTCCAGGAGAACTAAGTAGACTACAGAATATCAGGCATGAAGGACATGACTTTCAGAACACTGCATTAAAATATCAGTGAGAAACAAATAAGCCATAACTATGGCCACAGTCTCCAAAGTCTGAGACACTTTGAAGAAACAAAAGCCATAGCATGTGGGACAGGGGAACCTTAGATTTGTACTAAGGACATGGGGATATGCAACTACTTTTTAGTTGAAAATCTCCAAATCTGGGGAAAAAACATTCAAACAAAAGACACTTAATTGACTAAATAGAGGTGAAGAGAGTGGAAAACTTCCTTGACACATTAGAGTCAATGTGTCAAATATAAATAAGCCTGAGCATGCAATTCCAACATGGAGTAGGCACAAAAGTTGGTGGTTTCTCACACTTATTTCTTTCCTACTGGACATAAAGGAAAAGAAATGTAAATGTTTATACATGTGTAATGAAGGAGGACAGTTTCAAACTCTTTTACATTTCTCTGTATTTAGTTCAATTTTTTCAAAGAAATTACATGTTCACAGAACAGCAGGTACTATCTTGTAGCCACAACAACCACTGCACATTCACACAAATTACTCACAGAAAGCCTTCCCATAGTGCACTTGGTTCGCTGTCCAAATCATATACGAATTTGAAGGATGTTTCTACTGTGATGTAAATGGGGATAAATGCACTTAGGATTACGTCTGCCTTCATGTAGGTGTTGGGTTGCCACCAGTACTCAAAACAGCTGTGGTGAATCACCTTCATTGATGTAAATGGAGATTGCAGGAGTAGGAAGAAACAAAGCAAAGGAAAGGACATGTCAGTGTCTTTACAACACAGAAACAATGCCCTGCATCTAGGTTGATCCAAGGAGATTATTGGCTTTGGTCATGCAGCAGGCTTAGACTTCAACCTTGTCTGAGAAGCCTTTGTTTGCTACAGCTGCTTCCTACTGTTACTTCAGGTTCTTAGTGTGTGCAAAACCAATGGTTCTCATGACAAACCCACTCACAAACTGAAGCAAAGTCCAGACAATAGAGGGTGGGTCACAGTGCTGAGATATTTCTGTAACTGTAACCAGAGTCATTCTGAATTTCCTGGCTTTTCACTGTTGTATTTTCCTCTCTGTGTTCTGGGGATCCCATAACCCTGGGGCTCTGCACCTGCATACTGGATGTGGGTGAAAAACATGTTTGGTTCTTTCTTTCTTCCCCAACCTGCATGATTTCATCATGGTCCACAGTGACTCTGGAGAGTCCCATAGTCTGAATCAGAATTGTAGGTCATCTAAAACTACCTTGTTTGTTTTGGATTGCTGTTGTGAAAGGCAGTTTGAACAGGTGTCTAAAAAATAGCTGTATTCCACAAAACTGCACTTAAAGCATTTGAAGATTGGCAACTGGTGGTGTAAGTCTCTTGTGTCTGCCATTCAAGAGCACAATAGCCTTGTATCTATCTTGACTCTGATGTGTTGTCTTCTCTTGTCACCAATAATTAGAAAGTTTTTTTCTAAAAAAGAGTAAAGATATTACAGTCAAGTACACATGATCATTTCCTATGTTGCCCATTCATAGTATTAAGATATTCAAGCATTAATCTCACAATCTGTGTTCTGCCAATAGCACACTCGTGTACCAGCCACTAAACAATTACATTTTTTAATAATATAGTGTTGTATTCTGAAACACCAAAACTATACAAGAAGTTACAAAAGTCCTGGAAAGCATGATCTTCATTTGAATTATGTACCAAAAACTGACCAGTCAGGGAAAAAAGCACTTTTGACCACTGACTGATTCTCTGAACATTCCTCGAAGTAAATATTTAAGCAGATGACAAAATCCTATTGCATTCAGGCAACTACTGATCAATTAGGGCCTCAGAACAGAGTTTGGAGCTGAACTGCAATGCTTAAGTGAAATTGTACAGCATTGTTATAGGCTGGAAGCACAAATCAATACAGAACACTGAAGGCTGTATAATTTTCAAATCATATTTGACACAGAGCTTTGATCAACGAAGTTAACATTGGTGACTGTGCCCTATCCAGGACACATGGTTTCTGGGTTCTCAACTCATCTTTTGCAGTCACATCCCGTCCTGGCCTTACAGGAACAAAAGATTGGAAAAGCTGCTCATAATCCATTTAAGTCATGAGCGGCAACACATTTACAACTTGTGTGCCTCAGTTTAGATGATCAGCAAAGTCCCCCTGTACATTCTTTACCTGTTGACAAACATGAAACACCTGAAGAAGAAGGTTAGGAGTTGGTTCTGGGGCCTGGGAACATGAACTCAATTTTCACTCTGCCAGCAAGAAGGAGGATGTTCCTGAGATGGCTTCACTCTGGCAACCATCTCCTAGCAACTAAAAAGATTAATACTTTGCTTCTATATTTTTCTGCTATTCCTTAATACTGTTCATCATAAATATGCTTGATATAATTTCATGGTAATATATTATTGTTAATATAATACAATATATAGAATATAATTCAAACAAAATTTTGAAATGTTACTTATGTAAAAACATTTTATGTGTTGTCACTTGATTTTTTGATCTTAGCCATTCTGATGGGTTTAAGGTGAAATCTCAGGGTCTTCTTGAATTGCATCTCTCTGATGGCTTAGGACATTGAACATTTCTTTAAATGTTTCTCTGCATTCTACATTCCTCTACAAAGAGTTCTCTGTTTAGCTCTGTATCCTATTTTTAATTGGATTGCTTGATTTGTTGCTTTTTAGCTTCTTTAGTTCTTTATATATTCTGGATATCAGCCCTCTGTCAGATATAGGGTTGGCGAAGATCCTTTCCAAGTCTGTAGGCTGTTGTTTTGTTGTGATGACAGTGTCTTTTGCTTTACAGAAGCTTTTTCAGTTACATGAGGTCTCATTTATTGATGGTTGATCTTAGAGCCTGTGCTGTTGGTGTTCTGTTCAAGAAGTTGTCTCCTGTGCCAATGAGTTCTAGGCTCTTCCCCACTTTTTCTTCTAAAGAATTTAGTATATCTGGTTTTATGTTGAGGTCTTTTATCCAATTGGACTCTAATTTTGTACAGGATGATAAACATGGATCTATTTTCATTTTTCTGCATATAGACACCCAGTTGGACCAGCACCATTTGTTAAGGTTTGAGGGTTTTTTAGGGAGATAAATAAAATCTATTTGCACTTTTCTATATGCAAAGATACAGGTAGACCAGCAACATTTGTTGAAGATGCTGTCTTTTTTTTTAATTGTCTGATTTTTGGCTTCTATGTAAAAAATTAGCTGACCAAAGGTATTTTATTTGAGTTTATTTCTGGGTCATTGATTCAATTCTATTGATTGACCAATCTCCCAATGCCAGTACCATGCAGTTTTTATTACAGTTCCTCTGTATTATATCTTGAAGTCAGAGATGGAGATAACTCTAGAGGTTCTTTTATTGTCTAGTATTGTTAAAGTTATTCTGGTTTTTTTTTGTTTTTCCAGATGAATTTTAGAACTGTTCTTTCAAGATCTATAAAGATGTGTGATCAGATTTTGATGGTGATTGCATTGACTCTGTAGATTGCCTTTGGTAAGATGGCCACTTTTTACGGTGTTAATCCTATGGATCCAGGAGCATAGGAGATCTTTCCATTTTCTGATATCTTCTTCAGTTTCTTCAGACACTTGAGAAGTACAGATCTTTTCATACAGATCTTACACTTGTTTGGTTAGAGTCACACCAAGATACTTTATAGTATTTGTGGCGATTGTGAATGGTGTAGTTCCCTAATTCTTTCTCAGCTCATTTCTTGCTTTTGTTCAAGAGAGCTTCTGAAGTTTTTTTTTTTTTTTTTTTTTTTTTTTACTTTAATCCTGTATCCAGCTACTTTGTTGAAGCTGTTTATCAGCTATAGGAGCTGTCTGGTGGAATGTTTGAGTTCACTTAGATACATTACCATCTTATCTGCAAATAGCAATAATTTTACTTCCTCCTTGCTGATTTCTATACACTTGACCTCCCTTAGTTGTTTTGTTGCTTTAGCTAGAACTTCAACTACAATATTGAAGAGGGATCGAGAGAGTGGATATCCTTCACTTATTCCTGATTTTAGTGGAATTGATTTGAGGGTTTTTTTTTCTGCATTTAGTTTGATGCTTGCAATCAGCTTGCTGTATATAGCCTTTATTAAGTTTAAATATGGACCTTGTGTTCATGATCTCTCTAAGACTTTCATCATGAAGGGATGTTGTATTTTTGTGAAAGGTATTTTCTGCATCAAATGAGATGTTCATATGATTTTTTTCTTTGAGTTTGTTTACATGGTAGATTACATTGATGAAGTTTTGTATATTGAACTATCCCTGCATCCCTTGGATGATGCTACTTGGTCATGTTGGATGATGTATATGATGTGTTCTTAGGTTCTGTTTGTGAGAATTTTAATGAGTATTTTTGCATCGATGTTCATGCATGAAATTTTCTTTCTTTGTTGAGTCTTTCTGTGATTTAGGTAACAGGGTGACTGTGGTTTCTTATAATGAATTTGGCAATTTTGCTTCAATTTCTATTTGGGGGAATACTTTGAAGAGTATTGGTATTAGTTCTTCTTTGAATGCCCAGTAGAGTTCTGCACTAAAACTGTCTGGACCTGGGATTTTTTTTTTTTGGTTATGTGTGTGAGAGACTTTTGATGACTCCTTCTATTTCTGTAGCAGTTATAGGAGATTTTAAACTGTTTCCTCGTATTGATTTAGCTTTGGTAGGTGAAATCTATCCAAAAAATCATCCATTTTCTTATCCCAATTTGTGGAATACAGGCTTTTGAAGTAGAACCTAATGATTTTTTTGTATTTCCTCAGTCTGTTATGTCACCCTTTTATTTCTGATTTTGTTAATTTGGATACTCTCCTTCTTCCTTTCAGTTAGTTTGGCTAAGAATTTGTCTATCTTGCTGATTATTTTCAAAGAACCAGTTGCTGGTTTTATTGATTCTTTGTTTCAATCTCTTTGTTTCCAATTTATTGATTGCAACACTGAGTTTGAATATTTTCTGTCCACTACTCCTTGTTGATGTGTTTGCTCCCATGTGTTTGAGAGCTTTCAACTGTGCTGCTACATTACTCATATGGGATCTCTACCATTTTATTATGAAGGTAATAAATGCTATGAGGTTTTCTCTTATTACTGCATTCATTGTGTCTCATATGTGTGGGCATGTTGTGTTTTCATTTTCATTGAAATCTAGAAGGTCTTTATTTTCTGTCTTTGTTTCTTTCCTAGCCCAGTGGTCATTGAGTAGAGTTGTTCAATTTCAAAAATTTTGTAGGCTTTCTCTTGTTTCTCTTGCTGTTGAAGTCCAGCTTTAATCCATGGTGGTCTGATAAGATTTAGAGGTTATTTCAATCTTCCTATAGCTGCTGAGGCTTGCTTTGTGACTGAATACTTGTTCAGTTTTGGAGAAGGATCCATGAGCTGCTGAGAAATATTATGTAGATATCTGTTAGGTCCGTTTGAATCATGATATCTGTTAGTTTCTTTATGTCCACATTTAGTTTTGGTCTTGATGATCTTTCCATTGAACGTAAGGATATGTTCATTATCTTTAGTTATCAGGAAAATGGAAATCAAAAGTAGTTTGAGATATAGTCTAAAAAGAGTCACAATGGCTAAGAAAATTCATACATTGCTAGTAGGAGTACAGATATATTTAGCCACTAAGGACATACTTGGGGCTGTTCCTCCCCAGGATAGGATTTGTTCTGCATCAAGAACCAACTATACCACTCTTGGGCATATAGCCAAATGATGCTTCAAACTACCACAGAGACATTTGTTCAAACATATTTAAGTCTGCTCTAATCAGTATATCCAGAAATTGGATAAAACCAGATCAATGAACAGAAGAACAGATAAAGAAAACGTGGTATATTAACATAACAAAATATTACTCAGTCATTTTAAAAAGTAAATCATGTACTTTCAAAGTAAATTTGTATTTACAAGTAACCTAGAAAAACAGCAATTTGAGCATAGTAACAGAAGTTCCAAAATACAAATATGGCATGTATCTATTTACATGTGAATATTATTTGCAAAGTGAAAGATGAACATGCTACAATACATAAAACCATGTAGGATATAAACAGAATAAGGGACTAGATTCTGAGAAGAAGTAAATAGATCTCCCTAGGACAGGGCAATAAAATAGATAGCTACAGATGGAAGATTGGCTTAAAAAGGAGAATCAGTTGGAAATGAAGAAGAAGAGGAAAAGTGGCAATGTAGAAAGCAATATAAGGACAGACAACTAAAATTAAATGTCATTTCAATGGGCATGCAGTAACCTAATACAGTAGAAGCTGCTTAAATACATATACATATCTGAAGGTGATCCAAATGAAATAATATGAGAGAGTCTTAACAGGATGTCACTTGTCATCAATGTTGATTCCAATACTGGGAATGGGTTATGTCTACTTGAGGTGTTGGCCAAAGAAGTCTTACTGGAATGCTCAAAGAATGCAGGCTTTTGTCAAGATTATAGGTTGCTCTCAACAAACTGACTGCAAGGCTCTATTGCTGAATACAACAATTACACAACCCACTAGACAGAGAAATTAAGCTGGTGACTACATAGAAATTTCCCTTCATAGGTATATTTATCTGTATCTACATAGATAAATAGATATACAGGTATGTTTTTGTGTGTAAACTGTATGCATTTTATGATTACACAGAGGAGACATCAATTAATTATTTTCTTTGTTTGTTTACATATTAAGATTAACATTACATCATTTTTTCACTTTCCTACCATCAAAGCCTCTTGCACTTTTTACTTTTTTGAAAATTCATGGTCACGTTTTTATGAATGATTTTACATAAGTTAGACATCAAAATTTGATTGGCATTATACTGTATATTTGTTTTATAATAACAATATATAATAATACCATAAAATTATATCAATAGTATTTATGATAAATAGTATCAGAGGAAAGTGTTGTTGTTAGAAGACAATTGTCTTAGTCCAGCAATCTCAGGACTTCTGCTGCCAGGTTCAAAACTGCGTTCATATTCACAGGCCCCAGAACCTACTTCTATCCTGCTTCTTCAGGTATTTCATGTTCGTCTGTTTATCAGGAAACAATGTAAGAAATGAAGTTGCTGCTCATCTAAACTAAGCACACAAGTCGGAAATATGTTGCCTGTCATACTTAAATTGACTGTGAGCACATTGTTCCTTCTTTTGTTCCTGCGTAATTCTGAATTTGGTACCAGAATTCAAGTAGGAAATCTGAATGAAAAAGTTCAGTTGAGAACCCTGAGGCCAGGTGTCCTGGATAAGGCTGAATCACCAATGTTTACTTTCTTCATCAAAACCCTGTGTCAAAGTATGATTGGAAAATGCTGCTCCCGTTCTGCTCCCACCTGACTTGTGATTCCATCTTATAGCAATGATGTACAATTTCACGTTCAGGTTTTAGTTCAGCTCTCAAATCTGTTCTGAGACCCTGGCCAATCACTAGCAGCCTGAGTACAAAAAGATTTTGTCATCTGCTTAAATATTTACTAAGATGAATATTCAGAGAACAGTCAGTACCCAAATCTGTGATATTGTTCGTGACTTGTCAGTTTTTTTGCCGCCTAATTCAAATAAAGATCTTGTTTGATGGACTTTTGCAACTATGTGGATTTTTTGGTGTTTCAGAACACAATATTGTGTATTATTGCAAAATGTAATTGTGGAATGGCTGGTTCAAGAGTGTAGTAATAGCAGAACACAAATTGTGAGAATAAGGCTTGAAAATCTTAATACTATGAAAGGATGAGATGGAAAATGATCA
>JAQQSO010001052.1:0-27424 GCA_028658305.1 Pachyuromys duprasi
AAGAGCCAACCATTGAGTTCATGTCCAAAATAGTCCCTGTTTCCCTTACTAATGTACCCACTTGGGTATTGAGCTACCATTTGCTACATACAAGCAGGGGTTCTCGGTTATAACCATACATGGTTTTTTGGTTGGAGAGATAGTCTCATAAAAGACCCCTGTGCCCTGATATATTTGGACCTTGCAGAGCTCCTGACCTCTCCAGGTCATACTAACTCCCTCTACTTTCATATGATTCCCTGCACTCTGCCAGAGGGTTGGTTATGTTTCTTAATCTTTGCTTTGATACCCTGCTAGGAAGAGTCTTTCTGAGGCCCGCTGTGGTAGGCTCTTGTCCTGCTATTTGTTTTCATCCAATGTCCATCCCATTTGACTTTCTAAGTGAGGATTAATCCTCTTACCCCAAAGAAGAAGTTATCTCTTAGGCCAATAAGTTCAAGGCTCTTCCCCAACTTTTTCTTCTAACAGATCTAGTGTCTCTGGTTTTATGTTGAGGTCTTTGATCTACTTGGACTTTAGTTTTGTACAGGGTGATAAATATGGATGTACTAGCATTTTTCTACATGTAGACATCCAGTTGAACCAGCACCATTTGTTGAATATGCTGTCTTTTTTCTATTGTTTGGTGTTAGCTTCTTTGTCAAAAATCAAATATTCTTCGGTGTGTGGATTCATTTCTGGGTCTTCTATTCGGTTCTATTGATCCACCATTCTCTTTCTATGCCAGTAGTAGGCAGTTTTTACTGTTGCTGCTTTATAGTACAGCTTGAGATCAGGGATGGAGATACCTCCAGATGATCTGTTTTGTACAGGATCATTTTGGCAATTCTGGGTTTTTTGTTTTCCCATATGAAGTTGAGAATTGTTCTTTCAAGGTCTTGTATGTTTATGGACATCTCTTTCTTTAAGTTGGGAAAATTTTCTTCTATCATTTTCTTTAAAATATTTTGTGGACCTTGGAGCCTGGAGTCTTCTTTTTCATCTATTCCTATTATTCTTAGATTTCGTCTTTTCATGGCATCTTGATTTCTTGGATGTTTTGTTTTGGGGACTTTTCTGATTTTACTTTTTCTTTGAGAGATGTATCAATTTCTGCAATTGTATCTTCAGTGCCTGAGATTCTCTCTTCCATCTCTTGTATTCTGTTGATGATGCTTACCTTTGTGGATCCTGATCTTTTCTCTAAGTTCTCTAGATCCAGATTTTTCTCTGTTTGGGTTTTCTTTATTGATTCTAATTCTGTTTTCATGTATTTCTTTCACCTGTCTGAATGTGAATTCCTGTTTTTCCATGATGACCTCTATTTTTTTTTGTTCGTTTCCCATCTGTATGTCTCTACTTGTGCCTCTATTTGTTGGCTGTATTTGCCTGCATTTCTTTGAGAGTTTTGTTTGTTTTCTCTTTATGTGCCTCTAATAACTGGATAAAATTGAGATCATTTTCATGTGTTTCTGATGAATGAAAATATCCATTGATTTTTGATGTCCTGATTTTTGTTGGATGTGGTTTTATGCCACCCTCTAGCCATCTGCTTATCCATAACCTTTACTGTTGCTGGAGTCTGTACTTCAGACTGGATTCATCTGTCTCTGGAGTCTGGAGTATTCTTCAGGAAGATGAGAGAGGTCCATGGGTTCGAGAGTGGATGTTGGTGTTCCAGCTATAGCTAAGGGAGGAAGGTCACAGGCACATGTGCACAGCACAGGACTGTGCGTGGAAGTGTGCCTTGAAGAACAGGGTGCTAGTGCATGTAGATGCCTGGGAAGGTGGACTTTAAGAACAGGTGGGGGTGCTGGTACCATTCGCAGGCACAATGTGAATGAACAGGTGCCCTGAATGCCTCAGTGGCCCATAGGCCTGTCGTACTGTCCTCCAAGTAGTCAGATCTGTCTGCGTTGCACCATCTTGGCTCCAGGAATTGTTTGCTTGGGTCTGGGAGACCCACAGAACAGGGGCTTTAATGTTGAGAATGCTGTCCCAAGGATCCCTATGTTGTCCACAGTGGGGCTGTGGGTGGGAGGGATCTGATGTCTGTTCGCTAGGGTAGAGGGACCCTGGATCTGGGGCTCTACACATACTCACTTGAAGGTGTATTCACTCTCTCTCAGGCCTATGAAGAAAGCACAGGGCGCCCTCCTGTTCTCTACTCTCAGATTTGGGCCAGCAAGGGCAGTTGAAAGTGTAGGAGATCTGTCAGCTCAGAGGTGTCTGCTGTTTGGCCCCTGGGCAGGGAGACCGGTACTTGAGGCAGCTGCTTTTGACATCTCAGTCGCTGAACAAGGGGACTCCTGCTTGGGGCAGCTGGGGCAGCCGCAGAGGACCCGGGAGCCCTGTACTGCCTCTGTGGTCACCCAGCAGGGAGGCCCATGCTCGGGGCATGGGGCAATGCAGGGGGTCAGTAGTTCGGTCCTCTCATACCCCAGAGAAGTCCATGGGCCACCTGGATCCAAACTGTCCCAGCTCACGGGTTGCCCCCTCTTACCCAGGAAGCCTCAATGTCGATGTTCTGGCTTCAGCTGCCCCTCCACTCACCAATTTAGGAGTTTCAGATCCTCTGCCCCTCAGATACTGCTGGCCACCACCATCTTGGACCCCCTTCCCCGCTAGGGCAGTGGAGCACAAAGATTTAGTGAATCCTGTTATGAATTTAAAGCACACATAGTTAAGGAAACCTACTGTAAACTGAAATCATGTTGTTGTTGTTCAAGTCACAAGAGGAGAACCTACCACTGTTATTTTTCGAAGTGGACATAGTGTTAAATTGGCTTCTAGCAAGTTCTCATTATACCCGCGTATTAAGGAGTCTCTCAACCCTCCTTAGAGGAGCTTGTGTTTGCAGTAGACGCTGATAAGCACAGAGACCCACACTGGCCAAGGTCCAGAGAATAATAATTCAGAATGCTCGTCCCTAATAAGAAGTCTGTATAACATCTCCTGCTCTCAAATCTCAGGGATCTTTGTGAATAGGGGTCAGAAAGACTGTAAGAGCTAGAGGCAGTGAATGACTACAAGGAAACAGTGTTTTCCAGACGCAACAGAGAAACTGCTCTTAGAACTTACCGTAATTGTGGCAGCATGGAAAGCCTTGCACAAGCTCAAGCCAGACCAAATCTCAGCATGAAGAAGAGGAGGTAGACATCAAGTCCTACCCATAGCCATGTAGCTATTGGCAATTATAGCTGCTGAGAGAGGGAGAATAAGTTTTCTTTAAGAATGTTGCCACTGGAGAAATGGCTCAGGGGCTAAGAACACTGGCTGTTCCTTTAGAGGACCCGAGTTTAATTTCCAATACCCAAATGAAAGCTCACAACAGTCTGTAACTCCTGTTTGATATACATATATATATATATATGTATATACATATATGTGTGTATACATGTCTGTATGTATGTCTGTATGTATGCATGTATGCATGAATACGCATACCTGTAAAATATTCATAAAGAAAGTAAATAAATCTTCAAAAAAAAAAAGAATGTTGCCCCTGGTAAGTCACACTCCAGTGGAAGACCACATAACCAAGACTATATGGGCAACATAAGGATTTTATGGGACACAAAGTTGGGTGGGTAGGGAATGGGGGCAGATCTGGGAGGAGTTGGGGAAGGTGGTGAAAAAGAGTGCAAAAATTCTGCTCTTTTAGCAACAAACAAGCAAAAACCATGGTTTTTTTTTTTTTTTTTTTACCCTTGCAGAATTCAGGGTGACAACATAGAGAGTGATGCAAACACGAATGTCTCTAAGTGAGGTGGATGTGCACCGTAAACACTTGAGTCGGTGGGAGGTATCAGGACGCCTGCTGCACAAGAAAATGACGGGTAACTGGTACATTTGAAGTGCCAATCAATCGTGGCAATAGCAGCTAAGGTAGCTAGCCAGAGAAAGACGCTGTGTGAAAGCCTCACTCCCGTTGTGTGTGAGAAAGTGTATAGCCTTCTCCATGCCCCACATACCTCATTGTAAGGTGAGGGTCACTGCAGCACCCTTTCCGACATGGCTGCTGTGAGGACTAAGTTAAGAATCTATTTCCTTTGGGGATGTAGGACTATTTAATTTATCTGACTGGTCTTGATTCAGATTTAGTAAGTGGAATCGATCAAGAAAAGTGTCCATTTTATTTAGATTTTCAAATTTTGTGGTGTATAGGCTTTTTAAGTAAGACCTAATGATTGTTTGGATTTCCTCAGTGTCTCTTATGTTCCCATTTTCATTTCTGATTTTGTTGATTTGGACAGTGTCTTTCTGTCTTTAAGTTAGTTTGGCTAAGGGTTTGTCTATCTTGATGATCTTCTCAAAGAACCACCTCTTGGTTTCATTGATTCTTTGAATTGTTTTATTTGTTTCTAAGTTATTGATTTCAGCCCTGAGTTTGACTATTTCCAGCTGTCTATTCCTCTTGGGTTCTCGGCCCTCCCCTCCCTAGGGCTTTCAGGTGAGCCGTTAAGTTGCTCAATGAGGAATGGATACAGAAATTGTGTTACATTTTCACAATGGAATACTACTCAGCAATTAGAAACAAGGAAACCATGAAATTTGCAGGCAAAAGGTGGGAACTAGAGAAGATCATCCTGAGTGAGGTATTCCAGAAGCAGGAAGACATACATGGTATATACTCATTTATAATTGGATATTAGACATATAATATAGGCTAATCATACTAAAATCTGTACACCTAAAGAAGCTAAGCAAGAAAGAGGACCCGAGTAAGTTGATCAACCCTCACTTAGAAAGACAAACAGGATGGACATTGAAAGAGAGAGAAAACAAGAAACAGGACAGGAGCCTACCACAGAGGGCCCCGGAAAGCCTCTACCGTGTTGGGTATCAAAGCAGATGCTGAGACTCATAACCAAACTTTGGGCAGAGTGCAGGGAATGTTAGGAAAGAAGGGGGAGATAGTAAGACCTGGGGAGGACAGGAGCTCCACAAGGAGAGCAACAGAACCAAAATATATGGGCACAGGGGTCTTTTCTGAGACTGATACTCCAACCAAGGACCATGCATGGAGATAACCTAGAACCCCTGCACAGATGTAGCCCATGGCAGCTCAGTGTCCAAGTGGGTTCCCTAGTAATGAGAGCAGAGACTGTCTCTGACAAGAACTCAGTGGCTGGCTCTTTGATCACCTCCCTGAGTGGGGAGCAGCCTTACCAAGCCACAGAGGAAGACAATGCAGCCAGTTCTGATGAGACCTGATAGGCTAGGATCAGATGGAGAGGGAGGAAGACCTCCCCTAGCAGTGAACTGGGGGAGAGGCATGGGAGAAGAAGAGGGAAAAGAATGAGTTGGAGTGGGATTGGGAGGAGACGAGGGAGGGGGCTACAGCTGGGATACAAATTGAATAAGCTGTAATTAATAAATTTATAAAATTTAAAAAAGAATGCAAAGCACCCAGAACAGTGCCTGTCTCAGCACAAGCACTACGATGTTTATTAAATTACAACAGAGGATACTTTTGGTAGTATCCATTTTGAGCTCATTAATTCTGCACACGACACAAACAGCATGCGGAGCCGTGAATTTGCTTTATTTATGAAGAATTACAAACTAAAGAGAATGTGCAAAGTAGAGAAAATAATTCTGAGAAATATTGAAAACAAATGGAGATAATTATAAAAATACTTCTGGAGGGAATTCACATTAAAGTTGAAAATGATGAGTAATTTAATTTGACATATTTTAATCAAATGTACTGAATTAGAAATCACAGATAAATATATCCATGATGCAATCTTGTCAGCTGGAAACTCGCAAATATATTCTCACAGACAACCAGGCATTTTTCTTTATTTTCCAAAACAGATGTCCTACGTTTGGTAATTATTTGTGCCAATATACAACTTGGGAATATTAAAATTGCCTCCTCCTCACATGAGTGAAAATCATGTCACTGGAGAATTACGGCTTCCCCGTGTTATATTTGGGGGTGAGGGCACTCTCAAATGGCTAAATCTTGAGAACATGAGACACATCTCAGAAACTTAAATCTTGCCCTAATTAAATCGTTGTCACCACATCCTCTGCCAATCATAACAAAAACATGTGTCAAAATACTTGCAATGCAGAGCAAATGTATTCCTTGGGGGGCCTTGAAATACCCCTGGGATCACAGAAGTTGCATTTTAGAGGAAAGCATGTGCTCTTTAGATCTTATTGGATGACTGGAACTTTAATGATATTTAATAAATCAGAGGCTGATTGATAGTGGTGACAAAAATGGAAGAGGGTGATTTTTGTTTATGGTAATATTTTAAATAATGTAGAACTGCTATGTCTTATTAAAATTGCATACTGCTGATCTTATGTATTTGTATACATATATTTTTAAAGGTCAATGCTAAACGTAAGCAGACACTCACTCATGAAGGCAAATGTGAAAAAGGGGTATTCCTTCATTCATTCTACTCACATTTTCTCTTTTCCTTATTTCAGTTCTTTTTCAATTTTAATTTAAAAAATTCATGAATCACAAGGAAGATGATTTCAGGATTGCACTGGACATTTAGCATACAGTCATCCATCATTTGTGATTTCTTGACTTAGCAAATTTTAATGATTTGTTTCTGAAAACACAGTTCCCTCTTCCATCTCTTCCCCAGTCTCTAAAGATTTTCATTACAGAAGAACATCTTGTACTTTATTACTGAAGGGAAAGATGGCTTTAAAATTACACATGAGCTTTTATCTTGTATATTCTCTCCAAAAGTTCTCCTACCCCAAGCAACAAGGTTTCTTCAGAAACAGTATAAATGTGGTGTGACTTGAAAGGTGCTGTGGAATGTCTCTGGGGTATACAGCTTATTTATTCATTCATTCAAAAGATGCACAGATTGTACAAAGAATGGATAGAATTGTTGATGAGCCCAGAATTAGGGATGAGTTTAACAGCAAAGTATAAAAATAAGAGCCCAGGATGGAATCTAGAGAGAACAAATACCATAAAATATTAGGCTATTGCTGTTGCCTCTGGTTGTCCCCCAGAGGTGGGAAGCAAGTTCTTACTGCGGAAGACCCATGTACTCTGGACACAGAGCCCAGAGAACCTGAGATGGACTCTTCCCAGAAGACTTGCTTTCATAGTACCAAAAAGCACTACAGACACTTCCAAAGGAGGGAGGCGAGCAACAGTCGTACCTAACTATGATACTTAAGGAGCCATGGCCAGTGTAGAAAGAGGGCCCTAAGTTTTGTAATAGGCAGACATACCTTGGAAGTAACTAACAGGTCTCTAGTTGGACTCAAGGCCCACTCAACAAGAGGAAATTCATGCCTGGTATTGGAAACCTATCCATCTACCCAGGGCTAGCACAATCATGGATCTTGGAGGAAAACCTACAACTGTAGGTTTATAAAGTGAACACATTTCCTCTGCTGATCTGAACCCATAAACCCATGTGCTTGAATGCTTGGCCCATAGGGAATGGCAGTATTAGGAGGTGTGGCCTTGTTGAAAGAAGTATGTCACTGTGGGGGCGGGCTTTGAGATATCCGATATCCTATGCTCAAGCTGTGTCCAGTGTGGTACACAGACACCTTCTGCTCCTGGACATCAAGATGTAGAATTCTCAGTAACTCCAGCACCATGTCTGCCTACATGCTGCCATGCTTCTCACCATGATGATAGTGGACTAGACCTCTAAAACTGTGAGCCAGCCCCAAACTCAAGGAAAAAATAATCACATGATCATCTCATTAGATGCAGAAAAGGCCTTTGACAAAATCCAACGTTGCTTCATGATGAAAGTCTTGGAAAGATCTGAGATACAAGGTTCATACCTAAACAAAATAAAGCCTATTTATAGCAAGCCAATTGCCAAGAGTAAATTAAATGGAGAGAAACTCAAAGCAGTTCCACTAAAATCAGTGACAAGACAAGGCTGCCTACTCTCTCCATATCCTCTTCAATATAGTATTTGAACTTCTAACTAGAGTAATAAGTCAACTAAAGGAGATCAAAGGGACACAAATCAGGGAGGAAGAAATCAAAGTATTTCTACTTGCAGATGATATGACAGTATATGTAAGGGATCCCCAAAATTCTGCCAGAGAACTTCAACAGCTGATAAACAGCTTCAGAAAAGTGGCTAAATAAAAAGAAATTGAAGATATCAAAAGATGGAAAGATGTCCCATGCTCATGGATCAGTAGTATTAACATAGTAAATATGGTCATCTTACCAAAAGCAATCTATAGATTCAATGCAATCCTCGTCAAAATACCAACATAGTTCTTTACAGACCTTTACAGAACAATTCTAAACTTCATATGGAAAAGCAAAAAATCCAGAATAGCTAAACAAAAGAACTTCTGGAGGCATCTCCATCCCTGACTTCAAGTTATACTACAGAGAAATAGTAATAAAAACTGCATAGTACTGGCATAGAAATAAACTGGTTGATCAATGGAATCAAAGACCCAGAAATAAACCCACATACCTATGGTCACTTGATTTTTGACAAAGGAGCCAAAAGCATACAATGGAAAAAAGACAGAATCTCCAACAAATGGTGATGGTCCAACTAGATGTCTACATGTAGAAACATACAGACATTTAAAATTTTTTTAAAAATTAAAAATGAAAGGGAAGAAAAGAAAAATATGATGGGCTGGGGCTGGGGAGGCAGCTGGATGTTTAAAGTGCTTGGGGTAAGCTAGGACAGATGGATGCTGAATGTTCAGGGAGAGACCCTGTCTCAAAAATAATATGGAGAGCTATAGGGGTAGATGCCCTAACAGACCTCTTGTTTCCATACAAGTATACATGTGTAGAAAGAATATCTTGAGTATTGTATGAATGTGTTTCCTATCAGTTAAAAAACTTATGGCCTATAGGAAAGGTAGAACAGAAGGTGGGACATTTGGTAGGCAGAAAGGATTCTGGGAGAGAGCCAGGAATGTGTTGTGTGATTCTCTTGGTAAGATGTGAGGATTACAGGTGCATAGTGCCTGAACAGAGGTAACCAGCCACGTGGCAGAATGTAAATTTGTATAAATGGATTATTTTAAGTTATGAGCTAGTCAGAGAAGAACCTAGCTATATGGCTTAGGTATTTGTAAATATATTTTAAGTCTCGTGAGTCATTCATTATTCCAGGAGTTTGGGGCCTGGAGGAAAAACATGCAACCTACTATACATGGTGCTTGTCATGGTTGGCATGTAATGTAAGCCAAGAGTTCCAGACACAGGAGCTAGACCAGAAAGCCAGGCAAGGCTGATTTTCAGACCTAAACTGGGATAAAGTCTCTGAAGATTAATTATCTTGTTTCTCCCCTTCTCCTCCTCATCCTTTTGCTCCCCATCTCTGTCTTCATTTTCCCATCTCTCTCATTTGTCCTCTCCCCTTCTTTTCTCTCGCCTCGTTCTTCTCTCCTCTCTCCTCTTTCCTGTCTGTCTGTCTGTCTGTCTGTCTGTCTGTCTGTCTCTCTCTCTCTCTCTCTCTCTCTCTCTCTCTCTCTCTCTCTCTCTCTCTCTCTCTCTGTCTGAGATAGTCATATAGCACAGCCTAGGCTGGCCTTAAACATCTTCCCACCTTAGCCTCTAAAATGTGACCATGTCCAGTCTTATTTAGTTTTTTTTCTTTTTAAATTAATGCTTTGGTTAAAGCACAAATAAATGAGTTCCTTAATGTGCCCTTTTCATACATATATAAAATTAAATTTTGGGGTTTTTTGCCCCTATCCCCAAAGCCCTTCCACCACCATTCCTGATGCCTAGTTCCTTCTTCTGCTTTCATGAACTACATAGTCCATACTGTCTCTTGTTTCCCATCCCTCTTTCTAGAACTCTGCATCTACTCACCCTTTTATTTTAATGTTCTACAAATATATACATATATTTAAAGAAGCATCCACATTAGAGAGAAAACATGATATTTACCTTTCTGGGTCTGTCTTACTTCATTTAACGTAACAATTTCCAGTTCTGCTCATTTTTCTGTGGATGTCTTAGTTCCATTTTTCTTCAAAGAAATAAAACTCCAGTGTGTACAACATTTTGTCTATCTATTTATCCATTATTGGATGTCTAGGCTGGCTCCATATCTTGGCTGTTGTGAATAGAGGAACAATAAAGATGGATGGCTGTACAAGTGTCTATGTGCGAGGATTAGAAACCTTTGGGTATATATTTAGGAATGTTAGAGCTGGGTTACATGATAGTTTATTTATTTATTTGAGGAACCTCCATACTGATTTCCACAGAACACAACCTTATCTTTTAAAAAGAAGCATTAGAAAAGAATTTAGATAATGTAAATAACAGGTTAAATCGGAATGATGCAAAAGCAACATATGAATTTTATACTTTCAAACAATTAGACAACTTCTCTAGTTGTTGAAATACATCAAGCACACAGTGTCAGGTTTTAATTGATTGTGATCACATAACAGTTCTGTTAAATACCTGCCATATTCAAGGTAGTGTGGAAAGATGGTCATAGTCTAGGTAGTACTATAGATGTCATATTCAAGGTAGTGCAGTAGATGGTGATAGTTTAGGTAGTGTGGTAGATGCCGTATTCTAGGTAGTGTGGTAGATATCATATTCTAGGTAGTGCAGTAGAGTTCTCTTCAATGGCTTCCTGTCAAGACTATTTCCTTTTGGTGGTGGCGGTGGGGTATCACAGAAGCTTTCTATGTCTCCCATTCTCAACTGTGAGTTTGTAGTCATCAGTACCTCTGCAAAAGAAATTTCTTTGCCCTTTATAGTCAGCAGCAGCACAGATCATGGACTTTCACATGGTTTCTAGCTATAGCACAGGCCATGGTCATCAACATGGTTTCAGGTGACATGACAGACCACACACATCAAAATGGCCTCTGCTGACAGCACAATTCTAGATCTTTTTAAAAAAAAATAACAACTAATCCACTCATACCAGTCCTGACCTATTCCTAGGAGACAGTTAATCCATTCAGAAAGGTGGAACCTTTAAGCTATTTAACTTCCATTAGCCCTAGTTTAAAGCCCCACCATGCCAACACCGACACATTGAGAACCATTCATTCACTTTTATAGGGCAAACTATATCCAAACCACAGGAGATAGTGAGATTCACAGTCATCTTTGGAAACTTTAAGGGTCAAAGATCCTTCTTTCTTTCCTTCCTTTCCTCTTTCCCTTGAAAATTGATTAGGTCAAATGTCAAGTTGTTTTGTAGAAAAACAATAATAGTACCTCAAATTTATTATATCAAAAATTTTAAAGGCCTCTGTTGAATAATCCAGAGAAAGAGAGGGGAGGGAGAGAGAAAGACAGAGAGACAGACAGAGACAGAACATAAGGCCATGTAGGGAACCTTTCCCAGGAAAGCACTTTAGAGAAATACATAGAGGGGTGTGAAGTATGTTCACTGGTTTCTTTTCTATATTCAGCTTGGAACTTACTTTCATAAGGAACTCTGTGATTTGCTGGTGGAGGATTCTGCAGGCTTGTAACTTAAGCATCGAGTGACACAGAAAAGGAAAAGGAGTGTGCCTGGGAAATTCAGGCACACTCCTGTTTCAGCATTATTGTCTGGTAGTGATATCACTGGTGGCCAATGACTTAACTCTTCACAAACTTTTCACATCCTTGGCTTTCCCCACAGTGAACCAACAAATGATTTAGTAAGGCTTTTCTTGAAATGTTGCTATGAAGATTAAATAAAATTATGTTCATGGCTTGGATCATAAAAGAAACTCAATAAATGGGAGGTATTGTTATTGCTCTTCTACAAAACATCTTGGCATAGTTGGCCTAAGGAAATTTCAAGGAAAAAGGGAAAGGAAGGAAGGAAGAAAGAAAAGAAGGAAGGGAAGAAGGAAAGGGAAAGCCTCCTGAAGTTGTAAGAGGGCCTTTCTTTCTTTTTCTATTCAAAGTGATATTTCTTCTTCCCAAGACATCATTGAACTCTGTACTTGTATCTCTTGACTTTGCTCCTGCAGGCCCTGCTTGCCACTGGCATCCACCATGTTAACCTCTTGATGATAATAAATCTGTAGGCGTTTGCTGAAATTCTTTCAGATGCCAGCCAGTGTCTGAATTAAAAAATTAAATAAGATACCCTCTCTCAAATCATTTACTCTTTGCATTTAATAAAATATATAAGATGTAAAACTGTAAGGAGAATGTGAGCAAAAGTTTGCTAACATGCTGTGGGAGAAAGATGAGATGGCTCCAAGTAAGTGGCAGAGATTGTGCTGGTCTCAGACCAGCAGGAGAGGAGCCAAAAGCTGTCTAGGAAGATAAAGAGTGTAAATGAAGAGATGATGAGTGCAACCAGAATAGACATGATCATGGTCTCATTAGACTTGGGGGTCCGACAGGCTCTTGGTCATCTGAAGAGAGACTCCAACAGCTGACACAGAAGAAACCACAGAAAGACAGATTAATGCAGGAAGTGGGTTTGTGAGACTCCTACGTTTTTTATGATGCTGCTTCTCAAAATCCTAAATGCATGGGGGCAGGTGTCAAAAGAACAATGCAAATAGCATACCAAGGCTGGGCTGCTGTGAGGACATGAAGCCTGGGTTAACGCAGGTGTGTGGTAACTGAGAAAGTCCCCTGGTGTCTTCGTTTCTGCTGCAGCAGAAAGAACCTAACTGCAGCTTCAAGGATGTTTAGCTACAAAGAAAAACTTGCTTTCCAGAAGCACAGCTTCCAATAGATAGGTAGCTGCATTTTTCTTGGTTACTTCCCGACTATCTCCCTGCTTAGGTTAATTTCAGTAATAACTATTATTGTTTGATATTTTAAAATGTTTTAATTTACATATTTACTTTACATCCTGATTGAAGCCCCTTCCTCCTCTCCTCCTAATTCCACCCTTCTGCTCTCTTCCCCCTACTTCTCTTCCTCTTCTCCTCAAAAAAGAGGAACTCCCCCTCCAAACCACTCCAACATATCAAGTATCAGGACTGAGTTCATCCTCATTCACTGAGACCAGGTAAGGCAGCTCCATTAAGGAGAAATGACTGAAAAGCAGGCAACACAGTCCATGTCATAGTCAGCACCTGCTGAACTTACTAGGGAACACACATGAAAATCAAAGTGCCTGCTGGGGGCCTATGTTCAGTTCGTGGATGCTCCTTGGTTGGTGCCTCCATCTCCATATGTCCCCATAGGCCCAGACTTGTTGACTCTGTTGGTCCTCCTGTGGCCATCTTGGTCCCTCTGGGTCCCTCCATCCCTTCTCCCTACTCTTCCATAGGACTCCACCTTGGAAATCAATCTGGTGCTTTCTCAGAAAATTGGAAATAACTATTATTGATTAAGTGCCTATTCCATGCCAGGCTCTAAGTACTTTGTGTATTCCACTTTATTTAATTTTCATAATAAGCTGGAGATGAATTGGTACAGACTCACAGTATCTTTGAGTCTTGATTGAATTTGAACCCAGAAGGCACAAAGTTAAACCGCAGGGGCCTTAAGAGTTGTAAAATATTTGTGCTGCTGATTTAATGCTTTGAGAATCCCGAACACTGACTAAATTTAACTTCTATTTTAAATAATAAAGATATAAAAGAAAACTAAAGTAAAAGGTAGAAAACTAGAAGAGAGATACTGTTCACCAGTCAGATACTTTCAAGACTTTTAAAGGTATAAACACAGTATCCATATCCAAAGGGATTAAAAAAAAACATTATTACCAAATCTTCAATTATTCTAAATCTTGTCATCATAAAAACAAAGTGCTTTGTTTTAGAAGAAACTCTGAGTGGGAATCACCTACTTTATCTACAATAATACTGTTAGTCTACAATGCTTGGTTTGTCGAGAAGTCATTGTTGCTAAAGACAACACACATTGTCAATCTAATAGCCATAGCCAGTATGAGAATTATCTGTATAAAAGATAGTTCTCATAAAATTATTCATGGTGAAAACTAATGATAGTCATATTAAAATTACCTTAGCAGGTAATTAAAATCTTGGTATTTCATGAACATGAGGCTTTAGGAGGATATTACATCATCCCCATTTTAAAGATGAGGCACCTGAAATTTAGAGAGGTCCAGTGTGAGAGCTGTAAGAATAAAGGGCTCCAACTGGCATCAGCTCTGTGTCCTGCTCTGCATTTTTGTGGACCCAGACCTCTCTTCTCTATACATGGCAGCAATACTAAGGCAATCCTTCTTCTGGGAGAATACACAAAGTACTTAGAGCCTGGCATGGAATAGGCACTTAATCAATAATAGTTATTTCCAATTTTCTGAGAAAGCACCAGATTGATTTCCAAGGTGGAGTCCTATGGAAGAGTAGGGAGAAGGGATGGAGGGACCCAGAGGGACCAAGATGGCCACAGGAGGACCAACAGAGTCAACAAGTCTGGGCCTATGGGGACATATGGAGATGGAGGCACCAACCAAGGAGCATCCACGAACTGAACATAGGCCCCCAGCAGGCACTTTGATTTTCATGTGTGTTCCCTAGTAAGTTCAGCAGGTGCTGACTATGACATGGACTGTGTTGCCTGCTTTTCAGTCATTTCTCCTTAATGGAGCTGCCTTACCTGGTCTCAGTGAATGAGGATGAACTCAGTCCTGATACTTGATATGTTGGAGTGGTTTGGAGGGGGAGTTCCTCTTTTTTGAGGAGAAGAGGAAGAGAAGTAGGGGGAAGAGAGCAGAAGGGTGGAATTAGGAGGAGAGGAGGAAGGGGCTTCAATCAGGATGTAAAGTAAATATGTAAATTAAAACATTTTAAAATATCAAACAATAATAGTTATTACTGAAATTAACCTAAGCAGGGAGATAGTCGGGAAGTAACCAAGAAAAATGCAGCTACCTATCTATTGGAAGCTGTGCTTCTGGAAAGCAAGTTTTTCTTTGTAGCTAAACATCCTTGAAGCTGCAGTTAGGTTCTTTCTGCTGCAGCAGAAACGAAGACACCAGGGGACTTTCTCAGTTACCACACACCTGCGTTAACCCAGGCTTCATGTCCTCACAGCAGCCCAGCCTTGGTATGCTATTTGCATTGTTCTTTTGACACCTGCCCCCATGCATTTAGGATTTTGAGAAGCAGCATCATAAAAAACGTAGGAGTCTCACAAACCCACTTCCTGCATTAATCTGTCTTTCTGTGGTTTCTTCTGTGTCAGCTGTTGGAGTCTCTCTTCAGATGACCAAGAGCCTGTCGGACCCCCAAGTCTAATGAGACCATGATCATGTCTATTCTGGTTGCACTCATCATCTCTTCATTTAAACTCTTTATCTTCCTAGACAGCTTTTGGTTCCTCTCCTGCTGGTCTGAGACCAGCACAATCTCTGCCACTTACTTGGAGCCATCTCATCTTTCTCCCACAGCATGTTAGCAAACTTTTGCTCACATTCTCCTTACAGTTTTACATCTTATATATTTTATTAAATGCAAAGAGTAAATGATTTGAGAGAGGGTATCTTATTTAATTTTTTAATTCAGACACTGGCTGGCATCTGAAAGAATTTCAGCAAACGCCTACAGATTTATTATCATCAAGAGGTTAACATGGTGGATGCCAGTGGCAAGCAGGGCCTGCAGGAGCAAAGTCAAGAGATACAAGTACAGAGTTCAATGATGTCTTGGGAAGAAGAAATATCACTTTGAATAGAAAAAGAAAGAAAGGCCCTCTTACAACTTCAGGAGGCTTTCCCTTTCCTTCTTCCCTTCCTTCTTTTCTTTCTTCCTTCCTTCCTTTCCCTTTTTCCTTGAAATTTCCTTAGGCCAACTATGCCAAGATGTTTTGTAGAAGAGCAATAACAATACCTCCCATTTATTGAGTTTCTTTTATGATCCAAGCCATGAACATAATTTTATTTAATCTTCATAGCAACATTTCAAGAAAAGCCTTACTAAATCATTTGTTGGTTCACTGTGGGGAAAGCCAAGGATGTGAAAAGTTTGTGAAGAGTTAAGTCATTGGCCACCAGTGATATCACTACCAGACAATAATGCTGAAACAGGAGTGTGCCTGAATTTCCCAGGCACACTCCTTTTCCTTTTCTGTGTCACTCGATGCTTAAGTTACAAGCCTGCAGAATCCTCCACCAGCAAATCACAGAGTTCCTTATGAAAGTAAGTTCCAAGCTGAATATAGAAAAGAAACCAGTGAACATACTTCACACCCCTCTATGTATTTCTCTAAAGTGCTTTCCTGGGAAAGGTTCCCTACATGGCCTTATGTTCTGTCTCTGTCTGTCTCTCTGTCTTTCTCTCTCCCTCCCCTCTCTTTCTCTGGATTATTCAACAGAGGCCTTTAAAATTTTTGATATAATAAATTTGAGGTACTATTATTGTTTTTCTACAAAACAACTTGACATTTGACCTAATCAATTTTCAAGGGAAAGAGGAAAGGAAGGAAAGAAAGAAGGATCTTTGACCCTTAAAGTTTCCAAAGATGACTGTGAATCTCACTATCTCCTGTGGTTTGGATATAGTTTGCCCTATAAAAGTGAATGAATGGTTCTCAATGTGTCGGTGTTGGCATGGTGGGGCTTTAAACTAGGGCTAATGGAAGTTAAATAGCTTAAAGGTTCCACCTTTCTGAATGGATTAACTGTCTCCTAGGAATAGGTCAGGACTGGTATGAGTGGATTAGTTGTTATTTTTTTTAAAAAGATCTAGAATTGTGCTGTCAGCAGAGGCCATTTTGATGTGTGTGGTCTGTCATGTCACCTGAAACCATGTTGATGACCATGGCCTGTGCTATAGCTAGAAACCATGTGAAAGTCCATGATCTGTGCTGCTGCTGACTATAAAGGGCAAAGAAATTTCTTTTGCAGAGGTACTGATGACTACAAACTCACAGTTGAGAATGGGAGACATAGAAAGCTTCTGTGATACCCCACCGCCACCACCAAAAGGAAATAGTCTTGACAGGAAGCCATTGAAGAGAACTCTACTGCACTACCTAGAATATGATATCTACCACACTACCTAGAATACGGCATCTACCACACTACCTAAACTATCACCATCTACTGCACTACCTTGAATATGACATCTATAGTACTACCTAGACTATGACCATCTTTCCACACTACCTTGAATATGGCAGGTATTTAACAGAACTGTTATGTGATCACAATCAATTAAAACCTGACACTGTGTGCTTGATGTATTTCAACAACTAGAGAAGTTGTCTAATTGTTTGAAAGTATAAAATTCATATGTTGCTTTTGCATCATTCCGATTTAACCTGTTATTTACATTATCTAAATTCTTTTCTAATGCTTCTTTTTAAAAGATAAGGTTGTGTTCTGTGGAAATCAGTATGGAGGTTCCTCAAATAAATAAATAAACTATCATGTAACCCAGCTCTAACATTCCTAAATATATACCCAAAGGTTTCTAATCCTCGCACATAGACACTTGTACAGCCATCCATCTTTATTGTTCCTCTATTCACAACAGCCAAGATATGGAGCCAGCCTAGACATCCAATAATGGATAAATAGATAGACAAAATGTTGTACACACTGGAGTTTTATTTCTTTGAAGAAAAATGGAACTAAGACATCCACAGAAAAATGAGCAGAACTGGAAATTGTTACGTTAAATGAAGTAAGACAGATCCAGAAAGGTAAATATCATGTTTTCTCTCTAATGTGGATGCTTCTTTAAATATATGTATATATTTGTAGAACATTAAAATAAAAGGGTGAGTAGATGCAGAGTTCTAGAAAGAGGGATGGGAAACAAGAGACAGTATGGACTATGTAGTTCATGAAAGCAGAAGAAGGAACTAGGCATCAGGAATGGTGGTGGAAGGGCTTTGGGGATAGGGGCAAAAAACCCCAAAATTTAATTTTATATATGTATGAAAAGGGCACATTAAGGAACTCATTTATTTGTGCTTTAACCAAAGCATTAATTTAAAAAGAAAAAAAACTAAATAAGACTGGACATGGTCACATTTTAGAGGCTAAGGTGGGAAGATGTTTAAGGCCAGCCTAGGCTGTGCTATATGACTATCTCAGACAGAGAGAGAGAGAGAGAGAGAGAGAGAGAGAGAGAGAGAGAGAGAGAGAGACAGACAGACAGACAGACAGACAGACAGACAGACAGACAGACAGGAAAGAGGAGAGAGGAGAGAAGAACGAGGTGAGAGAAAAGAAGGGGAGAGGACAAATGAGAGAGATGGGAAAATGAAGACAGAGATGGGGAGCAAAAGGATGAGGAGGAGAAAGGGAGAAACAAGATAATTAATCTTCAGAGACTTTATCCCAGTTTAGGTCTGAAAATCAGCCTTGCCTGGCTTTCTGGTCTAGCTCCTGTGTCTGGAACTCTTGGCTTACATTACATGCCAACCATGACAAGCACCATGTATAGTAGGTTGCATGTTTTTCCTCCAGGCCCCAAACTCCTGGAATAATGAATGACTCACGAGACTTAAAATATATTTACAAATACCTAAGCCATATAGCTAGGTTCTTCTCTGACTAGCTCATAACTTAAAATAATCCATTTATACAAATTTACATTCTGCCACGTGGCTGGTTACCTCTGTTCAGGCACTATGCACCTGTAATCCTCACATCTTACCAAGAGAATCACACAACACATTCCTGGCTCTCTCCCAGAATCCTTTCTGCCTACCAAATGTCCCACCTTCTGTTCTACCTTTCCTATAGGCCATAAGTTTTTTAACTGATAGGAAACACATTCATACAATACTCAAGATATTCTTTCTACACATGTATACTTGTATGGAAACAAGAGGTCTGTTAGGGCATCTACCCCTATAGCTCTCCATATTATTTTTGAGACAGGGTCTCTCCCTGAACATTCAGCATCCATCTGTCCTAGCTTACCCCAAGCACTTTAAACATCCAGCTGCCTCCCCAGCCCCAGCCCATCATATTTTTCTTTTCTTCCCTTTCATTTTTAATTTTTAAAAAAATTTTAAATGTCTGTATGTTTCTACATGTAGACATCTAGTTGGACCATCATCATTTGTTGGAGATTCTGTCTTTTTTCCATTGTATGCTTTTGGCTCCTTTGTCAAAAATCAAGTGACCATAGGTATGTGGGTTTATTTCTGGGTCTTTGATTCCATTGATCAACCAGTTTATTTCTATGCCAGTACTATGCAGTTTTTATTACTATTTCTCTGTAGTATAACTTGAAGTCAGGGATGGAGATGCCTCCAGAAGTTCTTTTGTTTAGCTATTCTGGATTTTTTGCTTTTCCATATGAAGTTTAGAATTGTTCTGTAAAGGTCTGTAAAGAACTATGTTGGTATTTTGACGAGGATTGCATTGAATCTATAGATTGCTTTTGGTAAGATGACCATATTTACTATGTTAATACTACTGATCCATGAGCATGGGACATCTTTCCATCTTTTGATATCTTCAATTTCTTTTTATTTAGCCACTTTTCTGAAGCTGTTTATCAGCTGTTGAAGTTCTCTGGCAGAATTTTGGGGATCCCTTACATATACTGTCATATCATCTGCAAGTAGAAATACTTTGATTTCTTCCTCCCTGATTTGTGTCCCTTTGATCTCCTTTAGTTGACTTATTACTCTAGTTAGAAGTTCAAATACTATATTGAAGAGGATATGGAGAGAGTAGGCAGCCTTGTCTTGTCACTGATTTTAGTGGAACTGCTTTGAGTTTCTCTCCATTTAATTTACTCTTGGCAATTGGCTTGCTATAAATAGGCTTTATTTTGTTTAGGTATGAACCTTGTATCTCAGATCTTTCCAAGACTTTCATCATGAAGCAACGTTGGATTTTGTCAAAGGCCTTTTCTGCATCTAATGAGATGATCATGTGATTATTTTTTCCTTGAGTTTGGGGCTGGCTCACAGTTTTAGAGGTCTAGTCCACTATCATCATGGTGAGAAGCATGGCAGCATGTAGGCAGACATGGTGCTGGAGTTACTGAGAATTCTACATCTTGATGTCCAGGAGCAGAAGGTGTCTGTGTACCACACTGGACACAGCTTGAGCATAGGATATCGGATATCTCAAAGCCCGCCCCCACAGTGACATACTTCTTTCAACAAGGCCACACCTCCTAATACTGCCATTCCCTATGGGCCAAGCATTCAAGCACATGGGTTTATGGGTTCAGATCAGCAGAGGAAATGTGTTCACTTTATAAACCTACAGTTGTAGGTTTTCCTCCAAGATCCATGATTGTGCTAGCCCTGGGTAGATGGATAGGTTTCCAATACCAGGCATGAATTTCCTCTTGTTGAGTGGGCCTTGAGTCCAACTAGAGACCTGTTAGTTACTTCCAAGGTATGTCTGCCTATTACAAAACTTAGGGCCCTCTTTCTACACTGGCCATGGCTCCTTAAGTATCATAGTTAGGTACGACTGTTGCTCGCCTCCCTCCTTTGGAAGTGTCTGTAGTGCTTTTTGGTACTATGAAAGCAAGTCTTCTGGGAAGAGTCCATCTCAGGTTCTCTGGGCTCTGTGTCCAGAGTACATGGGTCTTCCGCAGTAAGAACTTGCTTCCCACCTCTGGGGGACAACCAGAGGCAACAGCAATAGCCTAATATTTTATGGTATTTGTTCTCTCTAGATTCCATCCTGGGCTCTTATTTTTATACTTTGCTGTTAAACTCATCCCTAATTCTGGGCTCATCAACAATTCTATCCATTCTTTGTACAATCTGTGCATCTTTTGAATGAATGAATAAATAAGCTGTATACCCCAGAGACATTCCACAGCACCTTTCAAGTCACACCACATTTATACTGTTTCTGAAGAAACCTTGTTGCTTGGGGTAGGAGAACTTTTGGAGAGAATATACAAGATAAAAGCTCATGTGTAATTTTAAAGCCATCTTTCCCTTCAGTAATAAAGTACAAGATGTTCTTCTGTAATGAAAATCTTTAGAGACTGGGGAAGAGATGGAAGAGGGAACTGTGTTTTCAGAAACAAATCATTAAAATTTGCTAAGTCAAGAAATCACAAATGATGGATGACTGTATGCTAAATGTCCAGTGCAATCCTGAAATCATCTTCCTTGTGATTCATGAATTTTTTAAATTAAAATTGAAAAAGAACTGAAATAAGGAAAAGAGAAAATGTGAGTAGAATGAATGAAGGAATACCCCTTTTTCACATTTGCCTTCATGAGTGAGTGTCTGCTTACGTTTAGCATTGACCTTTAAAAATATATGTATACAAATACATAAGATCAGCAGTATGCAATTTTAATAAGACATAGCAGTTCTACATTATTTAAAATATTACCATAAACAAAAATCACCCTCTTCCATTTTTGTCACCACTATCAATCAGCCTCTGATTTATTAAATATCATTAAAGTTCCAGTCATCCAATAAGATCTAAAGAGCACATGCTTTCCTCTAAAATGCAACTTCTGTGATCCCAGGGGTATTTCAAGGCCCCCCAAGGAATACATTTGCTCTGCATTGCAAGTATTTTGACACATGTTTTTGTTATGATTGGCAGAGGATGTGGTGACAACGATTTAATTAGGGCAAGATTTAAGTTTCTGAGATGTGTCTCATGTTCTCAAGATTTAGCCATTTGAGAGTGCCCTCACCCCCAAATATAACACGGGGAAGCCGTAATTCTCCAGTGACATGATTTTCACTCATGTGAGGAGGAGGCAATTTTAATATTCCCAAGTTGTATATTGGCACAAATAATTACCAAACGTAGGACATCTGTTTTGGAAAATAAAGAAAAATGCCTGGTTGTCTGTGAGAATATATTTGCGAGTTTCCAGCTGACAAGATTGCATCATGGATATATTTATCTGTGATTTCTAATTCAGTACATTTGATTAAAATATGTCAAATTAAATTACTCATCATTTTCAACTTTAATGTGAATTCCCTCCAGAAGTATTTTTATAATTATCTCCATTTGTTTTCAATATTTCTCAGAATTATTTTCTCTACTTTGCACATTCTCTTTAGTTTGTAATTCTTCATAAATAAAGCAAATTCACGGCTCCGCATGCTGTTTGTGTCGTGTGCAGAATTAATGAGCTCAAAATGGATACTACCAAAAGTATCCTCTGTTGTAATTTAATAAACATCGTAGTGCTTGTGCTGAGACAGGCACTGTTCTGGGTGCTTTGCATTCTTTTTTAAATTTTATAAATTTATTAATTACAGCTTATTCAATTTGTATCCCAGCTGTAGCCCCCTCCCTCGTCTCCTCCCAATCCCACTCCAACTCATTCTTTTCCCTCTTCTTCTCCCATGCCTCTCCCCCAGTTCACTGCTAGGGGAGGTCTTCCTCCCTCTCCATCTGATCCTAGCCTATCAGGTCTCATCAGAACTGGCTGCATTGTCTTCCTCTGTGGCTTGGTAAGGCTGCTCCCCACTCAGGGAGGTGATCAAAGAGCCAGCCACTGAGTTCTTGTCAGAGACAGTCTCTGCTCTCATTACTAGGGAACCCACTTGGACACTGAGCTGCCATGGGCTACATCTGTGCAGGGGTTCTAGGTTATCTCCATGCATGGTCCTTGGTTGGAGTATCAGTCTCAGAAAAGACCCCTGTGCCCATATATTTTGGTTCTGTTGCTCTCCTTGTGGAGCTCCTGTCCTCCCCAGGTCTTACTATCTCCCCCTTCTTTCCTAACATTCCCTGCACTCTGCCCAAAGTTTGGTTATGAGTCTCAGCATCTGCTTTGATACCCAACACGGTAGAGGCTTTCCGGGGCCCTCTGTGGTAGGCTCCTGTCCTGTTTCTTGTTTTCTCTCTCTTTCAATGTCCATCCTGTTTGTCTTTCTAAGTGAGGGTTGATCAACTTACTCGGGTCCTCTTTCTTGCTTAGCTTCTTTAGGTGTACAGATTTTAGTATGATTAGCCTATATTATATGTCTAATATCCAATTATAAATGAGTATATACCATGTATGTCTTCCTGCTTCTGGAATACCTCACTCAGGATGATCTTCTCTAGTTCCCACCTTTTGCCTGCAAATTTCATGGTTTCCTTGTTTCTAATTGCTGAGTAGTATTCCATTGTGAAAATGTAACACAATTTCTGTATCCATTCCTCATTGAGCAACTTAAGGGCTCACCTGAAAGCCCTAGGGAGGGGAGGGCCGAGAAACCCAAGAGGAATAGACAGCTGGAAATAGTCAAACTCAGGGCTGAAATCAATAACTTAGAAACAAATAAAACAATTCAAAGAATCAATGAAACCAAGAGGTGGTTCTTTGAGAAGATCATCAAGATAGACAAACCCTTAGCCAAACTAACTTAAAGACAGAAAGACACTGTCCAAATCAACAAAATCAGAAATGAAAATGGGAACATAAGAGACACTGAGGAAATCCAAACAATCATTAGGTCTTACTTAAAAAGCCTATACACCACAAAATTTGAAAATCTAAATAAAATGGACACTTTTCTTGATCGATTCCACTTACTAAATCTGAATCAAGACCAGTCAGATAAATTAAATAGTCCTACATCCCCAAAGGAAATAGATTCTTAACTTAGTCCTCACAGCAGCCATGTCGGAAAGGGTGCTGCAGTGACCCTCACCTTACAATGAGGTATGTGGGGCATGGAGAAGGCTATACACTTTCTCACACACAACGGGAGTGAGGCTTTCACACAGCGTCTTTCTCTGGCTAGCTACCTTAGCTGCTATTGCCACGATTGATTGGCACTTCAAATGTACCAGTTACCCGTCATTTTCTTGTGCAGCAGGCGTCCTGATACCTCCCACCGACTCAAGTGTTTACGGTGCACATCCACCTCACTTAGAGACATTCGTGTTTGCATCACTCTCTATGTTGTCACCCTGAATTCTGCAAGGGTAAAAAAAAAAAAAAAAAAACCATGGTTTTTGCTTGTTTGTTGCTAAAAGAGCAGAATTTTTGCACTCTTTTTCACCACCTTCCCCAACTCCTCCCAGATCTGCCCCCATTCCCTACCCACCCAACTTTGTGTCCCATAAAATCCTTATGTTGCCCATATAGTCTTGGTTATGTGGTCTTCCACTGGAGTGTGACTTACCAGGGGCAACATTCTTTTTTTTTTTGAAGATTTATTTACTTTCTTTATGAATATTTTACAGGTATGTGTATTCATACATACATGCATACATACAGACATACATACAGACATGTATACACACATATATGTATATACATATATATATATATATATATATATGTATATCAAACAGGAGTTACAGACTGTTGTGAGCTTTCATTTGGGTATTGGAAATTAAACTCGGGTCCTCTAAAGGAACAGCCAGTGTTCTTAGCCCCTGAGCCATTTCTCCAGTGGCAACATTCTTAAAGAAAACTTATTCTCCCTCTCTCAGCAGCTATAATTGCCAATAGCTACATGGCTATGGGTAGGACTTGATGTCTACCTCCTCTTCTTCATGCTGAGATTTGGTCTGGCTTGAGCTTGTGCAAGGCTTTCCATGCTGCCACAATTACGGTAAGTTCTAAGAGCAGTTTCTCTGTTGCGTCTGGAAAACACTGTTTCCTTGTAGTCATTCACTGCCTCTAGCTCTTACAGTCTTTCTGACCCCTATTCACAAAGATCCCTGAGATTTGAGAGCAGGAGATGTTATACAGACTTCTTATTAGGGACGAGCATTCTGAATTATTATTCTCTGGACCTTGGCCAGTGTGGGTCTCTGTGCTTATCAGCGTCTACTGCAAACACAAGCTCCTCTAAGGAGGGTTGAGAGACTCCTTAATACGCGGGTATAATGAGAACTTGCTAGAAGCCAATTTAACACTATGTCCACTTCGAAAAATAACAGTGGTAGGTTCTCCTCTTGTGACTTGAACAACAACAACATGATTTCAGTTTACAGTAGGTTTCCTTAACTATGTGTGCTTTAAATTCATAACAGGATTCACTAAATCTTTGTGCTCCACTGCCCTAGCGGGGAAGGGGGTCCAAGATGGTGGTGGCCAGCAGTATCTGAGGGGCAGAGGATCTGAAACTCCTAAATTGGTGAGTGGAGGGGCAGCTGAAGCCAGAACATCGACATTGAGGCTTCCTGGGTAAGAGGGGGCAACCCGTGAGCTGGGACAGTTTGGATCCAGGTGGCCCATGGACTTCTCTGGGGTATGAGAGGACCGAACTACTGACCCCCTGCATTGCCCCATGCCCCGAGCATGGGCCTCCCTGCTGGGTGACCACAGAGGCAGTACAGGGCTCCCGGGTCCTCTGCGGCTGCCCCAGCTGCCCCAAGCAGGAGTCCCCTTGTTCAGCGACTGAGATGTCAAAAGCAGCTGCCTCAAGTACCGGTCTCCCTGCCCAGGGGCCAAACAGCAGACACCTCTGAGCTGACAGATCTCCTACACTTTCAACTGCCCTTGCTGGCCCAAATCTGAGAGTAGAGAACAGGAGGGCGCCCTGTGCTTTCTTCATAGGCCTGAGAGAGAGTGAATACACCTTCAAGTGAGTATGTGTAGAGCCCCAGATCCAGGGTCCCTCTACCCTAGCGAACAGACATCAGATCCCTCCCACCCACAGCCCCACTGTGGACAACATAGGGATCCTTGGGACAGCATTCTCAACATTAAAGCCCCTGTTCTGTGGGTCTCCCAGACCCAAGCAAACAATTCCTGGAGCCAAGATGGTGCAACGCAGACAGATCTGACTACTTGGAGGACAGTACGACAGGCCTATGGGCCACTGAGGCATTCAGGGCACCTGTTCATTCACATTGTGCCTGCGAATGGTACCAGCACCCCCACCTGTTCTTAAAGTCCACCTTCCCAGGCATCTACATGCACTAGCACCCTGTTCTTCAAGGCACACTTCCACGCACAGTCCTGTGCTGTGCACATGTGCCTGTGACCTTCCTCCCTTAGCTATAGCTGGAACACCAACATCCACTCTCGAACCCATGGACCTCTCTCATCTTCCTGAAGAATACTCCAGACTCCAGAGACAGATGGATCCAGTCTGAAGTACAGACTCCAGCAACAGTAAAGGTTATGGATAAGCAGATGGCTAGAGGGTGGCATAAAACCACATCCAACAAAAATCAGGACATCAAAAATCAATGGATATTTTCATTCATCAGAAACACATGAAAATGATCTCAATTTTATCCAGTTATTAGAGGCACATAAAGAGAAAACAAACAAAACTCTCAAAGAAATGCAGGCAAATACAGCCAACAAATAGAGGCACAAGTAGAGACATACAGATGGGAAACGAACAAAAAAAATAGAGGTCATCATGGAAAAACAGGAATTCACATTCAGACAGGTGAAAGAAATACATGAAAACAGAATTAGAATCAATAAAGAAAACCCAAACAGAGAAAAATCTGGATCTAGAGAACTTAGAGAAAAGATCAGGATCCACAAAGGTAAGCATCATCAACAGAATACAAGAGATGGAAGAGAGAATCTCAGGCACTGAAGATACAATTGCAGAAATTGATACATCTCTCAAAGAAAAAGTAAAATCAGAAAAGTCCCCAAAACAAAACATCCAAGAAATCAAGATGCCATGAAAAGACGAAATCTAAGAATAATAGGAATAGATGAAAAAGAAGACTCCAGGCTCCAAGGTCCACAAAATATTTTAAAGAAAGTGATAGAAGAAAATTTTCCCAACTTAAAGAAAGAGATGTCCATAAACATACAAGACCTGGAAAGAACAATTCTCAACTTCATATGGGAAAACAAAAAACCCAGAATTGCCAAAATGATCCTGTACAAAACAGATCATCTGGAGGTATCTCCATCCCTGATCTCAAGCTGTACTATAAAGCAGCAACAGTAAAAACTGCCTACTACTGGCATAGAAAGAGAATGGTGGATCAATAGAACCGAATAGAAGACCCAGAAATGAATCCACACACCGAAGAATATTTGATTTTTGACAAAGAAGCTAACACCAAACAATAGAAAAAAGACAGCATATTCAACAAATGGTGCTGGTTCAACTGGATGTCTACATGTAGAAAAATGCTAGTACATCCATATTTATCACCCTGTACAAAACTAAAGTCCAAGTAGATCAAAGACCTCAACATAAAACCAGAGACACTAGATCTGTTAGAAGAAAAAGTTGGGGAAGAGCCTTGAACTTATTGGCCTAAGAGATAACTTCTTCTTTGGGGTAAGAGGATTAATCCTCACTTAGAAAGTCAAATGGGATGGACATTGGATGAAAACAAATAGCAGGACAAGAGCCTACCACAGCGGGCCTCAGAAAGACTCTTCCTAGCAGGGTATCAAAGCAAAGATTAAGAAACATAACCAACCCTCTGGCAGAGTGCAGGGAATCATATGAAAGTAGAGGGAGTTAGTATGACCTGGAGAGGTCAGGAGCTCTGCAAGGTCCAAATATATCAGGGCACAGGGGTCTTTTATGAGACTATCTCTCCAACCAAAAAACCATGTATGGTTATAACCGAGAACCCCTGCTTGTATGTAGCAAATGGTAGCTCAATACCCAAGTGGGTACATTAGTAAGGGAAACAGGGACTATTTTGGACATGAACTCAATGGTTGGCTCTT
>JAQQSO010001053.1:0-15142 GCA_028658305.1 Pachyuromys duprasi
CACAAAGCTAAAGTCCAAGTGGATCAAAGACCTCAACATAAAACCAGACACACTAAACAGGTTAGAAGAAAAAGTGGGGAAGACTCTAAAACTCACTGGCACAGGAGACTACTTCCTGAATAGAACACCAACAGCACAAGCTCTAAGATCACCAATAAATAAATAATGGGACCTCATGAAACTGAAAAGGTTCTGTAAAGCAAAAGATACCGTCATCAAAACAAAATGACAGCCCACAGACTGGGAAAGGATCATTACCAATCCTACTTCTGACAGAGGGCTAATATCCAGTATATATACTTCTAGCTTTTTGAGGAATGTTCACAATCAGTTCCACAATGAAACTTTTCACCCTCAAGAACAGTGAACAGAGTTCCTCTTCCTTCCCATCTTTTGCAACATTTGTTATTATTTGACTTCTTGATGAGAGCCATTCTGTCAAAATAGTTTTCATTTGCACTTTCCTGATATCAAATGATGTGAACACATCGGAATATGTTATTTCTCATTTTTCTTCTTTTCAGAATTCTCTGTTCCTACCTATAACATTTAAAACTTATACTATTTGTTTTGTTATTGTTTTGGCTTTTGAGTTCTTTGTGTAGTCTAGATACCAATCCTCTGTTAGAAGTAGAGCAAACAAAGACTTTATCCCATTTTTCAGGCTGCCTTCTCAAAGTTCTATTTCCTTTGTTTTACAGAAGATTTGAATTTCATAAGGTCCGGTTACTAATTGTCCTTTTACTGAGCAGTGAGAATTCTATTTAGAAAGTCATTCTCTGTGTCTATGTATTGTATAGTGTTGTGGTTATTAATATTTACTATTGACCTATCTTTTAGTTAAGCAGTGGCTATTCCTAAGAGCTGTTTAACCAAATCACCACACAGAGACTAGGATTTATTTAATTAACATAGAGCACAACGCTGGGCAACAGTTACTCCATCTTAAACCTCCAAGCCCGTGTAGTTTCCTACCATTCAGATTCACCCATTATACTTGTTTTTAGTGATATCTTAGTTCCGGTTCATTTCTCCGTGTGGTTTCAAGACCTCTCCTGCAGATCCTCCTCTCCTCCCTCTTCTTCCTTCTTCTTCTTTTTCACTTCCTTCTCCTCCCCTCTGGCCCAGGATGTTCCACCCTATTCTCTCCATTGGTCAGCATTGGGTGGTTGTTTAATTGACAAGTACAGAGGACAAATTGTGGCATGTTTGCACAAACTTGAGAGAGGTGAAGCTTAGAATAAGCATCACAATGCAATGTCCAGATTGAAACCAGATAGTGGGGGAGAGAAATCAACATTTGAATAAACAAGGGTAAATTGTTTACATCCCAAAAGAACATTACACTAACAGTATAGTCACTCTGTTTTTCCCTTCTAACAGTTTCACATTTCTGATGTTACAAAGAAGCCTTTGATCTACCTGAGCTTGATTTTTTTAGTGTAGAGTGAGAGATAAAAGTCTATTTTCTACATAAAAAATATTCAGTTTTTAATATATATACTTTTATTTAATTTTTCCCTTTTCTTATTTAATTTTGTATTCACTGTATATCCTGGTTGTAGCCCCATCTCACCTCTCCTCACAGTTACATCCTTCCTCCCTCTGCATTTGCCCCTCCCCAATTCCTCAGAAAAAAGTAGGTCCCTCTCCCATCTTCTCCAGTTTCTGAAGTTCCCTCAGGACTCTTCCTCCATGGCCTGGTGAAGCAGTCCCATTGGCAGGAAGTGATCAAAAAGTTGGCAAGTAAGTGTGAGTCACATGCAGCCCCCACCTCCTTTACTAGAGGACCCACATGAAGCCTAAGCTGCCCATCTGCTCCATCTTTGCGTGGGGCCTAGGTCCAGTTCCTGCATTGTCCTTGGTTGATGTTTCAGTCTTACCAAGACCTCTGGATCCTGCTTCTTTGGCTCTGTTAGTCTTCTTTTGGAGCTTTTGTAACCCCCAGGTCCTTTTATCTTTCCCCTCACTTATCTACAAGATTCCCCACAGATCACCAACTGTTTGGTTGTGAATCTCAGCATCTGTTTTGATGAATTTGCTTGGGAGAGTCTCTCAGAGTACAACCCTGACAGACTCCTGTCTGCAAGCTTAGCAGAGTATTCTTTATAGTGTTAGGGGTTGGCACTCTCCCACACGGTGAGGCTTTGGTTGGTCCAGCCATTGACTGGCCATTCCCTCAGGCTCTGCTCTATCTTCTCTATCTTTATCCCTGCATATCTTGTAGGCAAGGTAAATTTGGGGTCAAAGTTTTGTACGTGGGTTGCTATTCTCCCTTTAATAAAAGACTAGTCTAATAGGAGGTTGTCCTCTTCAGTTTTTATAGCTTCTGCTACTAGGAGTCTCTACTTGAGACCCCTCATATCTTCCCAAGAGCCCACCCTCATAGGACTTCTCTACCATGCCACAGGGGAAGAAGAGCAACTCAGTCCTCATTAAATAAGTGACCTGGGTATCTGGGTTGGGGGGGCTCCACTATTTTCTGGAATAGAGGAGAGAGGATGCAGGAGGGATAGTGAGAATGGAGGAGAGGAAGGAAGAGCCTATGACTGAGATATAAATTAAATAAATTAATAAAAATTTAAAAATAAAATAAAATACCTTCTACATATATGCATACACACACAAATGAAAATTGTCCATTTCCCTTAGATTTTCCAATTTTGTGTAATGCAGGCTATTGAAGTAAGACCCAATGATATTTTGGATGCCCTCATTCTCTGTTGTTATTCCTGTTTTTCATTTCTGATTCTGTTAATTTGGGTTTTCTCACTCTACCTTTTAGTTAGTTTGGTTAAGTATTTTTCTATCTTGTTGATTTTCTCAAAGAACCAGCTCTTGGTTTCGTTGATATTACTTTTAATTTTCCTCCGTTTGCAATTAATTGATTTCAGCCCTGAGTTTGATTGTTTGCAATCATCTACTCCTCTTTAGAGTGTTCTCTTCATTCTGTTTAAGGGCTTTCAAGTATACTGCTAAGTTAGTAGTATGGGATCTCTCCAATTTCTTCATGAAGGTGCTTAGTGCTATGAACTTTCCTCTTTGCATCACTTTCACTGTGTCCCATAATGTTTAGATATGTTGTTCTCTCATTTTCTTTGACTATTGGAAAGTCTTTAATTTATTTCTTTATTTCTTCCCTGACCTAGGGTCATTCAGTAGGAAGCTGTTCAGTTTCCATGAGTTTGTAGGCTTTCTGTTGTTTCTGTTGTTGTTGAGTTCCACCTTTAATCCATGGTAGTCTGATAAGATGCAGGAGGTTATTTCAATCTTCTCATACCTGCTGAGGCTTGCTTTTTGACTAAGTATATGGTCAATTTTGGAGAATGTTCTGTGAGGAGCTGAAAAGAAGGAATATTCCCTTGTGTTTGGGTAAAATGTTATATAGATATCGTTAAGTCTATTTGATTCATGATGCCTATTAGCTTTATTATTTCCTCATTTAGTTTCTGTCTTGATGATCTGTCCATTGGAGGGAGTGAGGTGTTGTTGACATCTCCCACTATTAATGTGTGGAGTTGGATATGTGATTTAAGCTTTAGTAATGTTTCTTTTACAAATGTTGGTTCCCTTGCTTTTGGGGAATATATGTTCAGATTTGAGACATCCTTTGGTGTATTTTTCCTTTGATGAGTATGAAGTGTCCTCCATCTCTTTTTATTAATTTTTGTTGATATCCTATTTTATTAGATAATAGAAATGGTTTCTCCAGTTGCTTCTTGGGTCCATTTGTTTGGAAAATCTTTTTCCAGCCCTTTATTCTGAGGTCATATCTATCTTTATTGCTGAGGTGTGTTTCTTGTATGCAACATAATGATGGATCCCGTTTTTACATCCATTCCATTAACCTATGTCTTTTTATTGGGGAGTTGAGGCCTTTGATGTTGAGAGATATTAATGACCAGTGGTTGTTACTTCCTGTTATTTTGATGTTGAGGATCTGTAGTGTGTGTTTGTGTGCGTGTGCTGTGCTGTGTGTTTTATTTCTTATTCATGTTAGAAATGAGAGCCAGATCTTCACCTAAGCAATGCTAGGCAAGCATACTACTATTAAGCTACATAACCATTACAGAATTTTTTTCTGGTAAAACAACACCTATTCACACCAAATTTCTGGGCAGTAGATAAGTTTATTTTCCATTATTTCAGTATAAAAGTTAATCTCAATAAAATGCACCAATAATTTTAACCATTATAATTAAACCACAGTTTTGTTTTTTGATTAATTTTATGTTAAATACCAAAAAACAATATACAATCTCTCTGTTATTCTGTAACCTCATCACTGGCTCTTTAGAGAAACAAGTGATATGTATTAAACCTTGACTAAAACTACCACACAATACATTCTCAATCACATGTGCTCTTTAAGAGTGGCAATGAGAAATGGTATTATAGACTGAAAAAAGAAGATATGTATTTATTACACTGTCCATAGGTTGGTGCTTTCTAAAGAAGAGATTAGAACACACATATATGTTTATAGCAATAATGAACTTGTTCTTGTGTATATACTTGTTTATACGCTTCAAAAATGGGAGAGATTCTTCAAATATGTTTGCTTGGGTCTTTTTTTAATTATAGTTTTCTTAGGCTCTTTAAACCTGCTGAGCTGAGACTATAAAAAATAGATCACTGGAAAGGATAGGTGCTAAATGGTCATTTTATCATAACAAAGGTAATCAGAACTTATTTAATTTGATGATTAAATAAGTTACTTCCTGGTTGTGCATACAGTGGCAGGATATCAGCCTTTCCTCAGCTTTACATTTACCTGATGGAGAAACTCATACTTACTGGAGGAACAAACACTGGAGAACTGAGTGAAATAAAAACTTTAAAACAGAATACAGGGGGGCTGTGATCATCTTCTGAGAGCAAGGCTATAATCACAGGCAGAACAAGCAGAACTCTCAGGGCATGGTAGCAGATATTATAGAGAATTACATAGTTGGCCAGCTCTACCCCTCATGGTAGACAAAAGGATAGGTTTTTGTCTTTTTCTGTGTTTTCTAGAATATGCTTCCAAAGGCATGGTTACAGTTGTATTAGTATATGTGTTAAATCTAAAATTTTATATGTAAGCAGCTGTCCTGGGAGGAAACACTGTAGCCACCCAGCCTGGAAAACATGACTCTTGATTTGAGCTCCTTGCTTTTTCAAAAGCAGTGGCATATTATCCTGTGACAGGTGAGCATCACTACTGGGAATAAGAAACTGGAAAAGAGGCTTTTTTCTCTCTCTTTTCTATCCTAAGAATTCTTCTGTAGTATCAACATCATGATAGAGTCTGAATGAAATATATGAACATAGATTTTTATGATTTGTATAGGGAATAAAGAAATTAAGAATAAAAACCAACATTTAAGAATAAGTTAGAAATGCAGTCTCTACATACATGTGTACAAATATGCAGAGAATCTCAACAGAAATTTACATATAGAAACTGAAGTTGTTTGAATGAAATAGGTTCTACAATACACTTGAACTATCCAATCTGCAAGGTGCCTAAGCTGTGGATTATAGGAGATAAACTTTGCCAGAATAATGATCAACTTGTCTTGGATCTGTGCTACTCAATACTAGTTTATTTAAAGCTAGGATTTTAACTCTTGTGTTTGTACCCAGAGAGATTCAGACCGTATTTAACAATTTTAATTCATACTCTGGTTTCCTATTTAATTTCAAACAGAATGAGCACAGAAGGCCTACCATGATCGTGTTCTGCTTCCTCCTCTGCTGTCACTTGTTTCTCTGCCAGGGTCCAGCCCCAGGTGAGGAAAAGGCTTCCAGCAGAATGGACACAAGAGCAGTGAGGGAGGAAGGAGTCAGGCACAGGGATCAGGAGGCGTTTTGCAGCCTGACAGGCAGTCAGAGTGCTTCTTTACGCAGAACTCGAGAGTCAGGGATAGAGGTATGTTTTTCTAAAACATAAATCATATCCTTTTTGTCCCGGACATGTTTTAACTTCCTCTCGGTCATATGTTAAGTCGTCATTGATAAACCATGACAGAACAGGGTTAGTTTTTGCAATCTTTTTTTTTTTTTTCTCACCAACCCCACAATCCAACTTTTAACTGTCTTGTAGTTTCAAGGGCATATTTTGCCAAAGCATGACAGCCTGTTCTCAGGCTGGTAGTTCTTGTTGTTTTCAAGGCGCTACACAGAAGGAAAATCTCCAAGCCAGGCAGGGAAGATTGTCATGTCCCAAACACTGTAATATCAGCTTATAATAGTCATAGCGCTGTCAGGCACAGAAAGAGTCTTCAGGCCAAAACTTCTGCACTTATTATTTAATTTCTGTCATAATACAATGTTTATATTTATATATTGTAGAATTCATTTATATGTGGAACTTGGCATTCACAGCGGTTCTGAATGAGCTAACTTTTCTAAGAAAGGAGGGGGGGTCATTATGTGTCCATGTCATTCTTTGTCCGTCAGTATAAGAAAGAGACATTTTCTTTAATTTTTAAATTTTTATTTTTATTAATTAGAGTTTATTCACTTTGTATCCCTGCTGTAGCTACCTCCCTCCTCCCCTCCCAAGCCCATTCTCCTTTCCCTTTCTCCAACCATGCCCCTCCCCCAGTCCACCAATAGGGGAGGTCGTCCTCCAATTCCATCTGACCCTAGCCTATCAGGTCTCATCAGGCCTGGCTGCATTGTCTTCCTCTGTGGCCTGGTAAGGCTGTTCCCCACTCAGTGGGCAGTGGTCAAAGAGCAGGCCAATCAGTTCATGTGAGAGACAGTCCCTGTTCCCCTTACTAGGAAACCCACTTGAACACTGAACTACCATGCGCTACATTTGTGCAGGAGTTCTAGGTTATCTCCATGATTGGTCCTTGGTTGGAATATCACTCTCAGCAAAGACCCCTGTGCCCAGAATTTTTGGTTCTGTTTCTCTCCTTGGGGAGCTCCTGTCTTCTCCAGGTCTTACTATTTCCCACTTCTTTCATAAGATTCCCTGCACTCTGCCAAAAGTTTGGCTATAAGTCTCAGCATTTGCTTTGATATCCTGCAGGGTAGAATCTTTCAGAGGCCCTCTATGGTAGGCTCCTGGCCTGTTTCCTGTTTTCTCCCACTTCTGATGTCCATCCTCTTTGCCTTTCTGAATGGGGATTAAGCATCTCAGCCAGAGTCCTCCTTCTTGATTAGTTTCCCTAGGTGTACAGAGTTCAGTATGTTTATCCTATATTATATGTCTAATATCCACTTATGAGTGACTATATTCCCTGTGTGTCTTTCTGCTTCTGGGATACCTCACACTCAGGATGATCCTTTCCAGTTCCCACCATTTGCCTGAAATTTTCATGATTTCCTTGTTTTTTTATTGATGAGTAATATTCCACCAACAGCACAGACTCTAAGATCAACAATCAATAAATGGGACTGAAAATCTTCTGTAAGGCAAAGGGCATTGTTGTCAGAGCAAAACGACTGTCTACAGATTGGGAAAGGATCTTCATCAACTCTATAAGGAGAGAGGGCTAATATCCAGGATATATAAAGAACTAAAGAAGTTAAAGAGCAACAAATCAAGTAATCCAATTAAAAAATTGGTTACAGAGCTACACAGAGAATTCAAAATAGAGGAATTTCGAATGGCAGAGAAACACTTAAAGAAATGCTCAACATCCTTAGTCATCACGGAAATGCAAATAAAAATAACCCTGAGACTTCACCTTACACCAGTCAGAATGGCTAAGATCAAAAACTCAAGTGACAACACATGGAGAGGATGTGGAGAAAGGAGAACCCTCCTCCATTGCTGGTGGGAATGTAAACTTGTATAACCACTTTGGAAATCAATTTGGTACTTTCTCAGACAACTGTGTATAGTGCTTCCTCAAAATCCAGCTATACCACTCCTAGGCATATATCCAAAAGTTGCTCAAAAGACATTTGCTCAACCATGTTTGTAGCAGCTTTATTTGTAATAGCCAGAAGATGGAAACCCAAATGCCCCTCAGTTGAGGAATGGATACAGAAATTGTGGTACATCTACACAAAAGAAAGAGACTTTTAATGTGATCCACTGTCAACTTCTCTAGCCCCTGAATCTTGTTTCCCTTTCTAGGTGTACTTTTTTCTGATTATCTTGCTCCTGAATAAGTACAGGGGCAGATGCTTCAAGACTGTTTTGAAGTCAGAGCCTCATAAAGAGATCTCTGGCATTTTTTAAAGTTTTATTTTTTATATTAATTACAGTTTATTTACTTTATATCCTAGCTGTAGCCCCTTCCTTCCTCCCTTTCCAATCCTACCCTCTCTCTCTTCCTCTCATCTCTCCTATGCCCCTCTCCCAGTCCATGGATAAGGGAGGTCCTCCACACCTTCCATCTGACCCTAACTTTTGAGTCACAATCTCCAGGATATAATGAAGAACTTCAAGTAGGGTCAGAACTTCAAGTAGGCCCTAAAAGTACACGTGTGTGTGTGTGTGTGTGTGTGTGTGTGTGTGGTGGTTGTGGTGGTGGGGTTAGTATGGTCAGGGCTTTCCATCGGAAAGCTTCCTGGGGAAGCTTCAAAGCAGAAGGCATTTTCCATCAAATACCTGCAAGTTATACAAGGAATAGAAGCCCTAAGCATGCAACATGGTCTCCAAAAGGAGACCACACAAGAGCAATTTGCATCAATCAGCTCATCTTTGCTGGATCTTAGTCGAGCAGCTGTACTGGCTTGATGACTTTCTCTGCTCCTATTAGATATGGCTGTGCCACTTCTGAAGTCATTTTGCTTCATTCTTCCTTACTTACTTCCTTTTTTCTTTCTTTCTTTCTTTCTTTCTTTCTTTCTTTCTTTCTTTCTTTCTTTCTTTCTTTCTTTCTTTCTTTCTCTCTCTCTTTCTTCCTCTCTCTCTTTCTTTCTTTTCTTAGTAAGAACCTTTTTATTTTTTTAAATATTAATCACAGGTTATTTACTTTGTATCCCGGCCATAGAGTCTCCCTCATTCACTCACAATCCTGCCTGCCATCCCTCATCTCCTCCCTGTCCCTTTCCAAGTCCACTGCTAGGGGAGGTCCTCCTCCCCTTCCTTCTGACCCTAGCTTATCAGGTATCTTCAAGAATGACTGCAATGTCCTCCTCTGCGGCCTAGCTAGGCTGTTCCTCCCGGGGGGGTGGGGGGAGAGGTAAAGGAGCCAGTCATTGAGTTCATGTCAGAAATGGTTCCTGTTCCCCTTACTAGGGAAACCCACTAGGGTACTGTGCTACCATGAGCTACATCCAAGCAGGGGTTCTAGTTTAAACCACACATGGCCCTTGGTTGGAGCAACAGTCTCATAGAGGACCCCCATGTCCTGATATATCTTGTCCTTGTGGAGCTCCTATCCTCTCCAGATCACACTAACTCCCCCTTTTATTGAATAATTACCTGCACTCTACCAAATGTTTAGTTATGAGTCTCAGCATCTGCTTTGATAAGCTGCTAGGTAGAGTTTTCAGATGCCCTCTGTGGTAGGCTTCTGTCCTGTTTCTTGTTTTCTCTTACTTCCAATGTCCATCCCATTTGTCTTTCTAAGTGAGGATTGATCATCTTACCCGGGGTCCTCTTGTTGATCTTCTTTAGGTACACATATTTTAATATATTTATCCTATCTTATAGGACTATATAAGTGAGAATATATCATGTGTGTCTTTCTGTTCCTGGGATACCTCACTCAGGATGATCTTTTCTAGATCCCACCATTTGCCTGAAAATTTCATGATTTCCTCATTTTTAATTGCTGAGTAGTATTCCATTGTGTAAATCAGGGACAAGACAAGGCTGCCCACTTTCTCCATAGCTATTCAACATAGCACTGGAAGTCCTAGCTAAAGCAATAAGACAAGTAAAGGAGATCAAGGGGATACAAATCAAAAAGGAAGAGGTCAAAGTTTCACTATTTGCCAATGACATGATAGTATACATGAGTGACCCTAAAAATTCAACCAGAGAATTCCTTTAGCTGATAAACACCTTCAGCAAAGTGGTTGAATACAAAATTAATTCAAAGAAATCAGAAGCCCTTCTGTATACCAAAGACAAAAAGACAGAGAAAGAAATCAGGGAAATGACACCCTTCACAATAGCCACCAATAACATAAGGTACTTTGGGGTGGCTTTAACCAAGCAAGTGAAAGACCTGTTTGAAAAAAAATCAAGTTTCTGAAGAAAGAATTTGAAGAAGATATCAGAAGAAAGATCTCCCATGATTATGGATTGGTAGGATTAACATAAATGGCCATCCTGTCAAAAGCAGTCTACAGATTCAATGCGATTCCCATCAAAATACCAATACAATTATTTACAGACCTTGATAGAAAAATTCTCAACTTCATATGGAGAAACAAAAAGTCCAGAATTTCCAAAATGATCCTGCAAAACAACAGATAATCTGGAGGGATCTCCATCCCTGACCTCAAGCTGCACTGTAGAGCAGCAGTAATAAAAACTGCATGGTATTGGCTTAGAAGCAAAAAAGTAGGACAATGGAAATAAATAGAAGACCCAGACATAAACCCAAACACCTATGAATACTTTATTTTTGACAAAGAAACCAAAACCATTCAATGGAAAAAAAAGACAGCATCTTTCTTTTTTTTAATAAAGGACAAAGGCTAGTCTCTCCTTTTTTGAAAGTTCTCATTCTGACCTGGATGTCCCTGGTTACTCAAATCTGAACTTTGTGGTACTTCCACTGAGAAGGCTTACTGTAGCCCTATTGAACATTTCAAACTACCCATTCTCCAAGCATGAACTTGCTTCAATTTCTATAGAACATGCACCTCTCAGTGAGAGAATTTCTTTTTTTAATTAATTAATTTATTGACTTTATATCCTGATTGGAGTATCCTTCCTCCTCTCCCTCCAAACCTACTCTTCCTCCCTTTTCCCCTTATGCCCCTCTCTTCCTTCTCAGAAAAAAATAAAGAAGAAGAAGAAGAAGAAGAAGAAGAAGAAGAAGAAGAAGAAGAAGAAGAAGAAGAAGAAGAAGAAGAAGAAGCCTCACCAATACCAAACCACTGCAGCACACAACTGAGTGCATCCTCTTCCCCTGTGGACTGACAAAGCAGTCCCGACAGGGGAAAGTGATTGAAAAACAGGTATCAGTGTCCATGTTAGAGACAGCCCCTACCAGCCCCTGCTCTTCCTTTTATGTGACCCACAGGAAGCTTGAGCTGCCTGTTTGTTTCATCTAGATAGGGGGCCCTGGTTCAGTCCATGCATGATCCTTGGTTGGTGCTTCATTGCTGCAAGCCCCAAATCTGTGATCCTGGATAATTGGCTCTGTTATGCTTCTTGTAGAGCTCCTGTCCCCTCCAGGTCCTTTTATCCTTCCCCCAAATTTTCCACAAAACTGCTTGTGTTTCGCCCAAAGTTTGGATGTAAGTCTCAGTATCAATCTCAATCTGCTGCTACACATAGCTTCTCAGAGGACAACTATGTTAGGCTCCTGTCTGCAAGCATGTTTCTGACTTACTTCCTGCGCTTGAAGGTACACTGTGAGCACTAGGGAGTAAAGACTATCTGTTTTGACCTCTAGGATATACCAGGTGATTTCTCAAAGAATTATGAGAGGTAGGAATGGTTATGTATATATTTAGTACTTGATAAAATAATTAGACTCAGATCAAGAGTTCTTAGTTTTGAATGAAGTCATAGACATAAAATTGGGAAACAAAGGAGAATAACGTAATGGTTTTATAAAACTGTGATTTTCTTGTGTGCTCTTCAATCTGCTATACATGCTTTATCATTTTAGTTAAACATAGAATTATATATATTGTAAAATTACACTCATGGAAATTTTGCAAGACATTTTTACTATTGAAAGAAAGCAATATTTATTATATTCAAAGTACACAATGAAACACTTAATAGATCAAATATTTCTTTTGAAAGCAGAGAAGAATAGGATGCCATTATGCACTTATATATTCCACGTATAAATTCTTCAGAATTTAACATTGGCTTGATTTATTTTCATGTCAAACTGTGTTTATCTATGTGTGTTCTAAGCCCAGTGAAATAGTAAGAAAGATAAGCTAATGAAAATGTCTTTAAATCATACATCTCTTTCGTTCAAATTAATTACAATAGATCCCATTTCTTTCAACTTTCAGTCTACCTATAATGCACACCTCATCCTTTGCATATAATCCAATCTCTGTGATGATATCAGTGATGCAGAATTGATCATTTCCTACTCCTTAGAAATATAAATCAATTGTCCCTGTCATACTAAGGACAAGTTCCCTATTGCATCACAAAAACTTCAAGACTTTTCCCTCTCTCTTCCTCATGCACCCTAATTTAAAGTGTCACAACCACAATTTTCTCCCTTGTCTGAATATATTCGCTCACAGTACTTATGCCGAAGTTTCCTACCAATTCTTACTTGTCTCCATTTTGTGCAACTAGCTCACCCATTCACAATTCAAGGCACAGCTCTGGAACCCCCTTCTGAGTAACCCTATAAGTATGACCTGGAGAGGTCAGGAGCTCCGCAAGGTCCAAATATATCAGGGCTCAGGGGTCTTTTATGAGACTGTCTCTCCAACCAAGGACCATGTATGGTTATAACCTAGAACCCCTGCTTGAATGTAGCAAATGGTAGCTCAATACCCAAGTGGGTATACTAGTAAGGGGAACAGGGACTATTTTGGACATGAACTCAATGGCTGGCTCTTTGACCTCCCCACTGCCCGAGGGAGGAGCAGCCTTGCTAAGCCACAGAAGAGGACATTGCAGCCATTCCTGAAGAGACCTGATAAGCTAGATTTAGATGGAAGGGGAGGAGGTCCTTCCCTATCAGTGGACTTGGAAAGGTGCAGGGAGGAGATGAGGGAGGGAAGCGGGGGATAGGGAGGGAATATGGGAGGGGGTATAGCTGGGATACAAAGCACATAACCTGTGATTAATATAAAATAAAAGTGAAAAAAAGAATCTTCCTAATTGTCCTTCCATCAAAACACACAGTGCAGTCCAATATTTTTTTTCTCTGATATTTATAATGTGGAACTGTGAAGCAAATAGGCCCTCTTCTCATAATTAACTTCTCTAGGATAGAACTTCAAATGTGACAGATGTTCATCCACTTGAAACACTGTCTTCTTAATAAATTAGTAAATATGTTAAAACTATGGTAAGAATATGAATCCCGAAACTTGACTTTAAGTTTTACGAAACTTAAAGCAACAACTCTCTGTGGTTCCCTGTACACCTGGGACCTTGAATAGGTCTTGCACATAGGGAGAGTTTAACAAATACAAGAATGGACAGACTAAGCTAGTATTAAACAATAGAGACACGAGTGAACAGAACAACTGCCATTTTCAATGTAGAAATTTCGTTGTGATAATAAAATCTCTACAAATGTAATCTGTAGAGCGAGGTCTAACTACTTTATGTTTCTAAAGCATATTTGTGCAATCTCACAATTATAGGAATTCTCTAAAATGTACAGGATTACTATTTATATGGAATGTCACAAATGTGATCAATTCATGCAAAGTATTATTAATTCTATTTCTATGGCTTTTCTTCCCCCTTTTTTCTCCTATTGTACTTTTGATGAGTGTTAAAATTAAAAAAAGAAAAAATGTGTATGAATAATGACCTGTTTTTCAAAGATATGAAAGCAAAAGCCTTGAACAAAAATAATACACTTACAATGCCAAAAAATAAAGAACCTTAAAATTACACTACAGGCTTTTCAATATAAACAAATTACATACAGAAATTAGTATTTTACAATATATCCTTACCAATGAAATACTGCTAATGTCTGCTGAGTTCTTATTTTATTAGACATTACGTAGGAAATAATCAGTGAACATAGAAAATATCAAGAATGTAAATTGATATGCTCATATGAATATGAGTTTCCAGGCCACTCAACTATTGTAATGGAATAGAAGAACTCTGAAAGAATAGGTTTGTTGCCTCTAGCCTCAAATTCATGCCATTAATTTTCTAATTAAATATTCCTCTCTCATTGCGTTTTGTCCTGTTACAATCTCATTTAGCACTAAGGCAGTTTGAACTCTTTTATGTTTTGAATATTTCCATTCATCGATATGCATCATACAGCATGTTCTTTTTCTTTCCAACACAATCGGATATGAACACGTTCATTTGCATGCTGTACAGTTTGGGTGGCAATCTGGCACTTCTGTCTACATTCTGTGATGATAAACTCACGTGACTCTTTCTCCAGAAAGCCGGAGATATTTATAAGCTCAACTGGCAAACACGGCCAATGTGACTTTGCCAGTGTTGCAGCAGTCATTTGGAGTATTTACAAAACGAGCCATCTCTCTTAAGCACCCTGGCCTTGCAGTGGCTGATTGCTCATTGTGCTCACACAGTCAGGATAATCAACAGCCTGCACAGAGAGCAAGGTTAACTAAGCTTTTGTTGCAATCAGTGTGGTGGCAGTGCAGTGTCTTGAGACATTGCTACCTGCACTGTTGTCATGTGTGACGCTCCCTCCAAAATTATTAGCTTGCCATTTACATTTTTTAAAGAAGTAAGACAGTGAGATGCAAAAATATGTTCTTGGGCGTTCTTTCTCTACCTTGTTTGAGTTCTCTAGTCTTGGAAGATACCTGAGTGGTCAAGAAAGTGGAAAGAAAAATTTAGGTTAGAATGTATGACTTCTGCATCAGACATGAGATTTATTTTTTATTTTTTTAATTTATTTATTTTTATCTCAATCACAGGTTAGGTACTTTGAATCCCAGGCATAGCCCCCTCCCCCATTCCCTTCTATCCTCCCAGTCCCTCCCTCATCTCCCTCCTCCCCGCACCCTCCAAGTCCACCAACAGGGGAGGACCTCTTTCCCTTCCATCCAACCCCAGCTTATCCTGTCTCCTCAGGGCTGGCTGCAATGTCCTCCTGTGGGATCTAGCCAGTCTGTCACTCCCCAACTTGTATGGGGGAGGGTCCAAGAGTCAGCCATCAAGATCATGACTGAAACAGTCCCTGTTTCCCTCACTAGGGTCTTCAGTCCTACACCGAGTTATCATGGACCCCATCAGTGCGGGGTTCCAGTCCACATCCACACATGGTCCTTGATTGTAGAAACCATCTCATACAAGACCCCTGTGCCTTGCTCAGTTTGGTCTTTGTGGAGCTCTTGTTCTCCCCAAGTC
>JAQQSO010001053.1:15242-27397 GCA_028658305.1 Pachyuromys duprasi
GTCCACCAACAGGGGAGGATCTCCTCCCCTTCCATCTGACCCCAGTTCATCTTGTCTCCTCAGGGCTGGCTACCATGTCCTCCCCTGGGATCTAGCCAAGGTGTTACTCCCTGGCATGTATGAGGGAGGGTCAAAGAGCCAGTCATCGAGTTCATGACTGAAACAGTCCCTGTTCCCCTTACTAGGGTCTTCAGTTGGACACCAAGCTACCATGGGCCACATCTGAGCAGGGGTTCTGGGCCATATCCATACATGGTCCTTGGTTGGAGAAACTGTCTCATATAAGACCCTTGCCCTGCTCAGTTTGGTCTTTCTGGAGCTCTTGTTCTCCCCAAGTCTTACTAACTTCCCCTATTTTTATTATTATTTCTGCCCTCTGCCAAAGGCTTGGTTGTGAGTCTTAATATCTGCTTTGATACATTGCTATATTGATTCTTTCAGAGACCCTCAATGGTATGCTCCTGTCCTGCTGCTCATTTTCTCCTCCATTCAATATGCATCCCATTTGTTCATCTAAATGAGCATTGATCATACCAACCTGGGTCCTCCTTCTAGTTTATCTTCCCTAGGTGTGTATATTTCAGCATGACCTTCCTATCTTATAGGTCCAAATAAGTGAGTATATACCATATGTTTCTTTCTGCTTTTGGGATACCTCACTTAGGATGATCGTTTCCAGGTCCCACCATTTGCCTGCAAATTTCATGATTTCCTCCTTTTTAATTGCTGAGTAGTATTCCATTGTGTAAAAGTACCATAATTTCTGTATCAGTTCCTCAACTGAGGGACATCTGGGTTGTTTCCATGCTCTGGCTATTACAAATAAAGCAGCTACGAACATAGTTGAGCAAATGTCCTTCTTGTGTAGTTTTTATATTAATCACAGGTTAGGTACTTTGCATCCCAGGCATAGCCCCTCCCTCATTCACTCCCACTCTCCCCATCCCTCCCTCATCTCCTCTGTGCCCCCTCCAAGTCCACCAATGGGGGAGGACCTCCTCCCCTTCCATCCTACCCCAGTTCATCTTGTCTCCTCAGGGCTGGCTGCAATGTCCTCCCCTGGGATCTAGCCAAGCTGTTACTCCTTGGCGTGTATGGGGGAGGCTCAAAGAGCCAGCGATCTAGTTCATGACAGAAACAGTTCCTGTTCCCCTTACTAGGTATTTCTTATGTCTAAACTTTCATCCAAGTATTTCAAAGTATGCCCATATTTGGAAATATGTGTGCTAAAATAATTAATGTTTGTTGTGCTGTTAATATTTATTTATTTGTTTGTTTGTTTTGAAATTACTGATGGTAGTAATGGAAGGAAGAAAGCTGTAGTATACATGTGAACATGAAATAGCATGTGAGGATACAACTAGAAAGGAGAACTTTGAATTAAATGGGAACCTCCAAAGAAAACAGTCTTGACTCTTGACATTGGTTGTTCAGCTTCCAAATCTATCTGAAAATAAGATTATTTAAGTTATTTAGTCAGTATTTATAAATTATTTCCTAATAAACTCATGAAGTTAAGCGATTTTAATTCCTTATAACTTTGGAATTATTTTATTATTTGAAAATCTGATGAACTTTCCCCATGTTTTCTCTGTCTACCCAGTCCTGCTCATGATGCCATGTCTTTACAAGTCACTATCCTTGTTGAATTATGATTAATGCACTAGGAGGAACGGTGGTGATAATTTTAAAATTCTGTTAAAGAGATAAGACTATAAGAGGAGTTTTTGAAAGTATTTTTTCCAAAGAATTTTAATAGTTTAACCCCATTCACAGTTAGGTGAATATGACAAACCTCAGGACATATGAGAAGCCTGGCTTATTACAACTTCCTCCTTTGCAGTTTGTGGAGAGTGCACTCTCCTAAATGTTCCACGACTGGATATGCTGATCTTCAGATTCTATCTTTAACTGCTCGACTGTAATGTTTTTTTATCTGTTGGATTATAATTTATTGTTGCACATTATATCAGTGTGTCAAAAATTTAAAATAGATTACTGATTTACTTAATTATTAGCAGTGATATCACTGATTTTCTCACTTAAAACATCATGCTTAGAAATTTGGAACACAATCTATTGTCTTTTTTTTCCTTTTATTTATTTTTCCATTACCTTTTCATGCTTTCTTTTTCATTCCACTTGTGGCACAAATAAAATCCATTCCTAACTTAAAATGTTATTTATTCCATATATATTTCATATTTTTATTTAAGTTGATATATTTTTAGTGAAAATAGATTTTTCTCTCATATAATACATTCCAATCATATTTTCCCCTCTCTCCTATCATCCCAAACCTCCTTCTGCCTCCACCCACCTCAGATCCAATTCTCCTATGTTTGTCTTCAGAAAAGACCGATCACCCCTTGATTTCAACCAAATATTGCATAACAAGATGCAATGAGACTACACATGAAACCTTATATAAAGGCTGGTTGAAGCTACTAAATAGAAGAAAAAGATCTGAAGAGTAAGCGAAAGAGTCACAGACAACCTTACTCCCACTGCTAGAAGATCCACAAACACTAAACTAAAACCCATAACATATATGCAGAGAATCTAGCATATACCCATGTAGGTTCTGTGATTGCTTCTTCAGTTTCTATAAGCTCCTATAAGCCCTGCTCACTTGAGTCTGTAGCCCATGTTTTCCTAGTGGTTCCTACAGTAATTCCTCTTACTCTTCCATGGGAAAACAATATATTTTTTATTTCAATATTCATACCATTTAAAAATTATTGAATACAAATTTCATTATTTCTTTATATTTAATAGATGAGCAGTATAAGATCATCCTGAGTAAAATAACTGAGATCCAGAGGTGGCACACATGGTCTGTACTCACTTCTAAGTCGATAAGCGTTCCATGAGGCACAAATCCAAAGAAGATAAGTAACATAGAGGAACCGAGAGAGGATGTACAAATTTCACTCTGAAGGGGAGATAGGACTGAAAGAGTTAGTGGTTGAAGAGAGGGAACAAGGTAGGAGGAGGGGCACAGAGTTAAGGGGGTGAAGATCAGACCTGAAGATAATAAGCAGGAGAGGAAAGAAGACCTGTAAAGAAATGAGAAACTGAGGGTGAGAGTATCTCTGGAACAAGTTAGAAACCTAAGTCAGGGTAGGCTCCTGGGAGGATATGAGGGGCACTCAAGCAGAGACTCCTAGTAATAAATGACATGGAGACTGAAGAGGACACCCTCTAAGTAGACTAGTCTCTTGGTAGAGGGAGGGAAACAACGAACCATCCACAGAACCTTTGACACAAAATTTACCCTGCCTACAAGATGTTCAAGTATGAAGATAGAGCAGATAGAGCAGAGATTGAGAGAATGCCCAACCTTCACTGTGAAGGTTGCTCTGATAAGCTTGCAGACAGGACTCTGACAGAGTTGTCCTGTGAGAGGTGTGACCCACCAGCACATCGAAACAGATGTCAACACTCACAGCCAAACATGAGGCAATGCTTAAGGAGATCTTGTGGGAACGTGGGAGGAAAGAGAAAATGATGTGGAAGTGACAGGAGTACCACAAGAACAACAACAGAGCCAACTAACCAGGGTCCAGAGAGGCCTGCTGAGACTGGACCATCAACTAAGGACCACACAGGAACTGAACCTAGGCCCCTACAAAGATGTAACAGATGTTAGCTTAGGCCTCATGTGGGTTCTAGTAAGGGAAGTGGGGACTACATCAGACAGAGTCTCTTGCCAGCGTTTTGATCATATGCCCCTGGCAGGACTGCCCTGGCAGGCCACTGGGGACTAGGGGAAGCCAGTCCTGATGCAACTTGATGAGCTGGGCTGGGCTGGGAAAGGGAGCTGTTCTTTTCTGAGGAAAAGAGGAGAGAGGGTGGGATTGGGACGGATGGAAGGATAGGGCTACACAAGGATCTAAAGTGAATTCTTTTTTTAAAAAAAGGAAAATTTAATTTGGTTTAAAAATAAAATACAAAAAATACTGAATATAAACAAAGAAAAAATAAAATATGTGACAATTTCAAACATGCCTGTGTTTTTCTATAAAACAATGTTAATTTCATTGTTCAGGAATAAAGGTGTGTATTAAGGGCATGTCTGTACTCCAGCTAGATCACACTGTAGAGAGGCCTCCATTCTAGCTGGATTACATAGACCTAGAAGGTTTTTAGATGTGATCTAAATGGCAGAGTAGCCATATTGCTGGATTAAAATTCCTCAACAATGCACAGATATCAGAAGAGTTTGGACTGCCTACACTTTCACAGCAATTAACAATTACAGAGTTAGGGACACACAGAAATGGTTAGGCCAATGCAAAAGGGGGGTAAAAGAAGTTCCCCTGGTAGGACACCATTAATCAGTTAAAAACACAGTGCCTGTTTGAGCAGATCTTCCCAGCTGTTGGGCCTTTTTCCCCCTACTCTGGAAGTTTGAAATTTTTGACAACATAATTTGGTATAGTGCTGAACCATTTTTTTTCTGTTTAATATTTTAACTAATTGAGACAAAGATATCACCCAAAAAAATAAAAATAAAATAATATCTTTAATCAATTTGTTTCATTTTTAGGAAACTTCTGAAAGAACACAAACACAATCTACAGAAATAAATTAATCTATGTAAAGGTAAATCACAGATCAATCACACATTTGCTTTGAAATCCAATACACATTTACAGAATATATACATAGGTGAGTAAACCAGAATGCCTTATGTTGCTGTTTCTTATTTCTTGGTAAATGAATGGAATTATAGTTATTATCATTTTATCGAAATACTTGGTCTCCAAAATAAAGAGTATCATGGTTCCATGTTTTTGTGTTCTCTGTCTCTATTAAACTTACTACAATTTTGCAATCAATAATCATACATTCATTTTTATTACCCAAAACTAATTTAAGAAAACATACCAACCCAGAATGAGGATGAGAAGAAACTTCCTAAAGATCTAGTAGACACTGTTGAATACTTGGGAAAAACACATTTAAAAGGTACTTCCGTCATATCTTTTCCACACTGGTTGAAAAGAATAAAAACAAATAATGCAACAAAACCATTTCTAAACACATGTGCTTTTCTGAGGTTTGCTTGCTATTTTAGATCAATAACAGTTTGTGGCATAGGATACACACAAACACACACATATCTGTGGATGAATGCTAGACCTAATAAAACTATATGTTTAATAAAAATGCACCTGACAATTGAAATAAAACACCCATTTTTTTTCAGACAGGAATGAATCATATTTTATGTGCTTATTATCTACTTCGTTTTATATCCAGAGTTCCCAAATCATAGAATAGTTAGCTCTGAAAGTTCATCAATTTTTATGTAATTAACAGTTTTACTTCACTTTAGGCTCTCATCTTTCCCTGTACACACTCATTATTGTGGTTGTCAATTATCTTCTTAACTGTAGGATTTTAATAAAGGTAGTTCTACTATTAGCAAATTGCTCAGAAGCTACTAATAGCTCTCTGGAGAGCACTTGTCGCACCCTGTACCTCCTAACTGATCCAAAGGTCACATTAATTATATCTCCCTCACCGAGAGGAAAGCACTATGTCAGTTAGAGGGATGCACAACTGTGCTTAGAGCAAGAGGAATAAATCCGTTGTGTTGACTGTCCTCCAGTATCCCTTAAAGACATATACTCTTATAAAAGTAATAAACATAAATGGAACTACAAGTCTGGTTTCAGTGTACAGACTTACTTCTGTTCTGAAAACACTCTTAATTTGTTATTAATAGCGAGATATTATATCACCAGGAAAATATTACGTTTTATACATCAGTTAATAAAAACATATACAAAGTTTTTTAAATAGTCATGATGAGGTTGGGTGGACATTTTCTGTTACTATTTCAGTGTCAGAAAAACTTGTATGTAATTAGATTTTCTATATCATTACACACCTATTGTTAATACATTTTGAAGAAATGTCATTTTCTCACATACTATAGACTGCAATAAAGTGTTAATTATGCAAATTAAGAATTCTACTTGTATCTGCACTTATTGCAGTAAATTGAATAAATCATACATAGTGTCTGAGACACATTTAATGTTTTAACATATGGTATATACCTTTTAAGGATAATTAAAAGATTTTAAGAGACTGTTTAAACAATTAGAATAGTTGTAATATAACAATTAATCATTATTCAATCCCCTTGGTTTCATAACAAATGTTGCATAGCTAATTCTTTAAAGGCTATAGAAATAAAAATTTAAGTAAAGGAAGAATTGAAAATATAGGACTTTCTGAGAGGAGCTGAGGAGATGGACTCAGAGCTGAATCAACCATAAAGCTTAGTATGGAAACATCTCTCTTCAATGGCCCATCTCTTAATATTAAAATTATTCTGATAACACTTTCCCAAAACAAAACTCAGACCATTCACATAATGTACATAGGTCACCATCCTGAGGTGGAGAAAGTTTAGAAAAATAGCCAGCATTTAAATATAGATAATTATTTAGGAGAGTTTATCAATTATTGTCAAATGAGATGAACCAGGAAACTGTGAATATCTGATAGTTGCATGGAGAAATGTATCCAAATAGGTGAAAGCACGTGCGCATGTATGTATGTATGTATGTATGTATGTATATATGTATGTATGTATATATGTATGTATGTACAGACAGATACATGATGGATAGATAGATCGATAGATAGATAGACAGATAGATAGATAGATGATAGAGACTTAGAGACACAAATACAAAAGACATAGAGACATAAATACAAATGTAGGTATTTTTCAGGAAAGTGAATTTTTGAAAGTGTTATGTTCTCATCAAAAGGTTCACATGTATAAGAGGAACTGTTTAGAAATCTGAGCTTTAAGCAAATGGTACTTTCATGTTCTTGGAACAAGGATTACTAAATCAAATTCTCTTCCGTGCTACTCTTGTTATAACATGACAAGTTACTTAACATTTCTAATGCTAGCTTTGTGTTTGAATTCTAAGACTCTAATGGGTTGAAATCAGAAGTGAAACTGTGGGGTAAGAAGATGAATATGATAAGCACCAAATTAAGATTCAAATGAAACAGTGAGGCTGGATAGACATATCTCTTTCCAACATTCCATTCTAAGACTTTCTTCTATTATCTATTATAAATTTAAAACTCATAATTATCATTTATCTCAAAATCTAATAATTGTAGGCCATAGCTAATCTAATCTTCTCTTTCTTATAATGAACACTTAATTACATCTTAGGATAAATGATTTATAATTTTTGATGCATCTGAATCTTCTATGATATCTTAAACTCAATTTTAACTTTACTTGTAACCATTATAAAATACTATAAAAATGTATGTCAACTTGAAGAGTGTATTTCACCCCAGAGTAGCATGGACTCTAGCCTTGTCAGTATTTAAATGCAAACTCACCTTAAATAAAATCTGTGAAGATAGAAAAATCTTGATCCAGCTCCTGTTTTGAGGCAAGAAAGTCTCATGGGATTATTCATATAAATACTTTAGGGATGGTGGGATTGGGAGGGAATGAGGGAGGAGGCTATGACTGGGATACAAAGTAAATAAGCTGTGATTAATATAAAAAAAGTTATAAAAAATAAAAAACCTCTACTGTAAGGTCATAGCTGGCTTCTGTGACAGCTGTTCCCCAAATCTGGATTCTTCATGCATTTTTTGCCATCTAGAGGAATAAAAACTTCTGGTCTCAAAAAAAAAAACTTATTTGACTAAATTAAATTTTATTTATCATTTAAATTTTATTTATTATGTATCATATCAATATCATATCAATTCAGACAATAATCTGTGGTAATAATCCACTCCCTGAATAGAATTTAGGATTAATAAAGGACAGTAATTCTTGTCCTGGTGTGATAAACCTGTTCAAATCCCGCAACCAAACACTTCATACGCCTTCAAGGAATATGCTATTTTTTTGCTACTTCTTTATGGTATCAAACCACCATCTAAATATTTATGTATATAATGATGAATCCATTCTACTCATCCTACAGCCTTGATCAGAGAGATTTCTCTGTATAGGAGATGTTGTTTAAATCAGGCACTAATGACTAATGCTGAAAGTAAGTTACTTTTGAGTGTTCAACCCTTAACAGAGCAATTGTACCAGTCCCAATAAGACTTGGGGATCATTGCTTGAGAGCAGAAGAAATCTGTTAGCTGGTTGATAGGGATAAGGGGGGGGGGGGAGTTCAGTTTTCTGGGAATGACACAGTTACTGCAGTCATATACTCAAAGCAGCTGGAGTTGTTGAAGAGGAGTTTCACAAGACGTGCCATCATCAATTAGTCATGCATGTAGAGCATGCTGATGGGGCTGGGTATTTCTCTAGAATATTATTGATATTGCTGGATGTTAGAAATAAGGAATAATATCCTTTCACTTTTGTATCAATTTGTGAAAAAATATGTTCCAATGAAGCATTCTGCTTCCATGGAATTTGCAGGGCACCATGTTAAGCAGGACACAAGCAGAGCAAAATCCCAAAAGTGAGAAGGGCTATTGCAGGGAGGGTGCTGCCTTGATGAAGTGGGAAGAAAAAAGAGAAAGCAGGAAGTGACAGTAATCAGAATGAACTTTAAACATATATTTATTTATTAAACAGGAAATTTTGTGCGTTTACTCTGCTAGGTGGTCATTGTATTTAATACCCAATGATTTAATGTTATTCTCACATTAAAGATTTTCTTTCAACAGAACTTTTTTCTTTTTAATTTTTTTATTAATTACACTTTATTCACTTTGTATCCCCCCTGTAGCTCCCTCCCTCCTCCCCTCCCAATCCTTCCCTTTCTCCCCCTTCTCTACATTTGCCCCTCCCCAAATCCGCTTACACAGGAGCTCTTCTTTTCCTTCCTTCTGATCCTAGTCTAATAGGTCTCATCAGGAGTGGCTGCATTGTCTTCCTCTATGGCCTTGTAAGGCTGCCCCCCCCCACCCACTTCAGGGTGAGGTGATCAAAGATTCAGCCAATGAGTTCATGACAGAGACAGTCCCTGTTCCCATTACTATGGAACCCACTTGGAGACTGAACTGCCATGGGCTACATCTGAACAGAACTTACATGTCAACTTTAAATGAATAAATCTGTGAGCTGTAGAACATTTACCCTGTACAATACAGGTAAAGATGCTTATAAGTGGGACTGGATTATCTCACTCAGGATGATCTTTTTCAGCTCCATCCATTTATTTGCTAATTTCATGATTTCCTTGTTTTTAATAGCTGAGTAGTATTCCATTGTGTAAACATTCAACAATTTCTTTACACATTCCTCGGTAGAGGGACATCTAGGTTGTTTCTAGATTTTTGCTGTTTTGAATAAAACAGATATGAGAAAATGTTCTTGTTGTACTGCAGACCATCTTTTGTGTATGCATATGCCCAGGAGTGGTATAGCTGTGTCTTGAAGTAGAACTATTCCCAGTTATCTGAGTAAGTGCCAGCTTGATTTCCAAAGTGGTTGTACAAGTTACTACTTCCACTAACATCGTATAGCAGTGTTCTTTCTCCACATCCTGGAAGCATATGCTGTCACTTGAGTTTTTGATCTTAGTTATTCTTATGGGGGTAAGATGGAATCTCAAAGTTGTTCTCATTTGCATTTCTCTGATGACTAAGGATGTAGAGCATTTCTTTAAGTTTTTCTCTGCCATCCTATTTTCCTTTATTGAGGATTCTGTTTAGCTCGGTACCGGTTTTAGTTGGATGGTTTGTGACTAATTTCTTTTTCTTGTTTTTGTTGTTCTTGTTTTTTATTAGTCACAATTAATTCACTTTGAATCCCAGCTCTAGCTCCTTCATCCTTTCCCAATATCACCATCCCTCCCTTTTCACCTCCCTTGTTCTGCCCCCAGTCAACTGATAGGGGAGATCCTCATCTGCTTCCTTCTGACCCTAGCCTATCAAGTCTCATCAGGACTGGCTGCATTGTCTTTTTTGTGGCCTGGTATGGCTCTTTCCCCCTCAGAGGGAGGTGAACAAAGAGCCAGCCACTAAGTTCATGACAGAGACAGCCCATGTTCTCATTACTATGGTACCTACTTTGAGACTGAACTGCCATAGGCTACATCTATGCAGGGGTTCTAGGTTTTCTGCAGGCATGGCCCTTTTTTGGAGTATCAGTCTCAGAAAAGACTCCTGTGTCCTGAATTTTTTTGGTTCTGTTGCTATCCTTGTGGAGTTCCTATCCCCTCCAGGTCTTTCTCTCTCCCCCTTCTTTCATAAGATTCACTGCACTCTGCCCACAGCTTGGCTATGAGTCTCAGCATCTGCTTTGGTACCCTGCTGGGTAGTGTCTTTCAGAGGCCCTCTATGGTAGGCTCCTGTCTACTCCCTGTTTTCTCCCTCTTCTAATTTCCATCCCGTTTGCCTTTCTGAATGAGAGGATTAATCATCTTACTCACGGTCTTTCTTCTTTCTTAGCTTTTTTAGGTGTACACATTTTAGAATGTTTATGTTTAATATCCACTTATAAGTGAGGGTATACAATGTATGTCTTTCTGTTTCTGAGATACCTCTGAGATAATCTTTTCTAGTTCCCACCATTTGTTCTCAAATTTCACGATTTACTTGCTTTTAGTTGCTAAGTAGTATTCCATTGTGTAAATGTACCACAATTTTTATATCCATTCCTTAATTGAGGGATATCTGGGTTGTTTCCAGATTCTGGCTATTACAAATAAAGCTACTACAAACAAGGCTGAGGAAATATCCTTGTTGTGTACTTGAGCATATTTTGGATACATGCCTAGGAAGGGGAGAGCTGGATCTTGAGGTAGCCCTATTCCTAATTGTCTGAGAATATGTCATATTGATTTCCAATGTGGTTGTACAAGTTTAATTTCCCACCAGCAGGGGAGGAGGGTTCCCCTTTGTCCTCATCCTCTCAAGCATGTGTTGTCATTTGATATTTTTTAATTTTTATTTTATTTTCATTAATTACAGTTTATTCACTTTGTATCCCAGATGTAGCCCCCTCTCCAACTCCCTCCTAATCCCACTCTCCCTCCCTCTTCTACTATGCCCCTCCCCTAGTACAATGATAGGGGAGATCCTCAGTCCCTTCCATCTGATCCTAGTCTATCAAGTCTCATCAGGACTGTCTTCATTGTGTTCCTCTGTGAACTGATAAGGCTGCTCCTCCCTCAGGTACAGATCCAATCTGATGCATGTAGGGTGAAATCTCAGGGTAGTGTTGATTTGCATCTCCATGATGGCTAAAGAGATTGAGCATCTCTTTAAGTGTTTCTCTACTATTCAATATTCCTCTACAGAGAATTCTCTGTTTAGTTCTGTACCATATATTTTTTAATTTATTTATTTTTATCTCAATCACAGGTTAGGTACTTTGAATCCCAGGCTTAGCCCCCTCCCCCATTCCCTCCTACTCTTCCACTCCCTCCCTTATCTCCTTCTTCCTCGCCCCCTCCAAGTCCACCAACAGGGGAGGACCTCCTTCCCTTCCATCCAACCCCAGGTTATCCTGTCTCCTCAGGGCTGGCTGCAATGTCCTCCCCTGGGATCTAGCCAGTCTGTCACTTCCCGGCTTGTATGGGGGAGGGTCAAAGAGTCAACCATCAAGATCATGACTGAAACAGTCCCTGTTTCCCTGAATAGGGTCTTCAGCCCTACACCAAGTTATCATGGGCCCCATCAGTGCGGAGGTTCCAGTCCACATCCACACATGGTCCTTGATTGTAGAAACCGTCTCTTACAAGACCCCTGTGCCCTGCTCAGTTTGGTCTTTGTGGAGCTCTTGTTCTCCCCAAGTCTCAACCGCCTCCCCTAGATCTATAATTACTTCTTGCCCTCTGTCAGAGGCTTGATCTTGAGTCTTAATATCCACTCTGATACATCGCTACATTGACACCCCCCCCTCCAGAGGTCCTCTTAGGCATGCTCCTGTTCTGTTGCTTGTTTTCTCCTCCATTCAATGTCCATCCCATTTGTTCATTCAAACAAGCATTGATCATACCAACCTGGGTCCTCCTTCTTGTATATCCTCTCTAGGTGCTTAGATTTCAGCTTGAACTTCCTATCCTATAGGTTTATATAAGTGAGTATATACCATATGTTTCTTTCTGCTTTTGGGATACCTCACTCAGTATGATCGTTTCCAGGTCCCACCATTTGCCTGCGAATTTCATGAT
>JAQQSO010001055.1:0-12385 GCA_028658305.1 Pachyuromys duprasi
CATTGCAGCCAGCCCTGAGGAGCCAAGATGAACTGGGGTTGGAGGGAAGGGGAGGAGGTCCTCCCCAGTTGGTGGAGTTGGAGGGGGCAGGGAGGATATGAGGGAGGGATGGGGAGAGTGGGAGGGAATGAGGGAGGGGGCTATGCCTGGGATGCAAAGTACCTAACCTGTGATTGATATAAAAATAAATAAATTACATAAAAAAGAGAAAAAGTCAAGCTACATTGTGAATTTAAAGAAAATTTTATCTATAAACATTTTAATCAAAGGTCTTCTCCAATGAATACAATTTTTAGTTGAGAATATAAGTATATCTTTAAGTAACAGGATGTTTTCATAGAAAAATTATGAAACAAGATATTTGTTTCACTTGCTTTGCATAAGCTTATTGTAGAACCATCTCATCCCAAACAGAAAGGCATAAAAAAAATCCTACTTAATTGTCATATTTAATTGCAGAAGTACAACACTTCTGCAGTTCTTATTTCCTTTCTGCGTGATTGCACATTAGCAGTCTCATACTTTAATAGTTATCCTGCATGTTTGTTTACTGTTTATTTGCATTTCTGTTTACTTTATTTCCATACTCATGCATCAGCTTCAATTCAGCTTATTCATCACAGACGTTAATTTCCAATTCAGTCATTTACCCTATAAACAGAAATAGAAATTTTCAAAGAACAAATAAAATATTCTTAAAACATAGCAACAAAAATAATAGTTCAGAAATGCTGTTTATGGAAAAGGATTTTGACTTCAATGTGTTTATCTTCTGTATGAGGAAAGAAAAGGTAGAGAAGTAAAGACATTACGATTGAGATTAGACAACTTTAATGACCCCAGTGTATAACAGAAAAGGATGCACTGAGTAAAGCTGGATAGAAGGCATACTACCTGAAAAAGAACAACACAGGGAGGTCTCAGATGATGAAGAGGCATGAGCACAGAGCTGAATAACATGAAAAAGCTGAAGGAAGCACATTGCAGGTAAACAATAAATACAAAGATTCAGAGGTGATAAAATTTAGGGTAAGGCCACAAAGAATTTTGGAGTCATTATATCTGAAAGTTATCTAACTCAATAATCACAGTTAATAACATAATATTAGATTTCTGATTTAAAGGTGGAAGACCAGCCAAGGGGCGAGGGCTAAGAGAACTGGCCATGTGACTGACTATGATAAAATCATCAAATTTACTGTGAGAAGCAACAGTGGGGACAGTGAACATGGAAATGAATTTGAAGTATGAAGTTAGGAAGGCAAAGCATGTTGTAAGGCCAGATCACACAGGCAAGCACTTTAAAAATTTATTGTGCATCTGATTCATCTGGGATCTTGTTAAAATGCAAACACCAATTCAGAAGTTCTGGGGCTGGGCCAAAGATTTACAACTCTTAACGGGATTCCAGAGAATGCTATCCGTTATTCCAAAGGCCAGTCTTTGACTAGAAAGTGTCTGAGCTGTGAAAAGGTGGTTGAAGGTTGTTTTTCTTTCTTTCTTTTTCTTTTTCTTTCTTTTTTTTTTGGTAAATATGAATGAAAGCCATAAAAGGGCCTTGGGTGGGTAAGACCATAAATCAATATACATACTCAAAGGCTCTTGCATACTGTGCTATAAATAATCCTGCAGCAGAAAACGCATGGAAGAAAGAAGTCAGTGAGTAGGCTTCCTCTAGCCAGCAGTTAAAGTGGTCTGTGTGGTGTTAGTTGTGAAAGGGCTTGTGTCAGTGACTTTTTGACACTTTGGAAAGATAGCTGAGCAAACAACTTAAGAAAAGAAAGACTGTTTGGGGCTCACAGTTCGAGGAATTGCAGTCTGTGGTCATTTCTGCACCATCGGTTCTATGCCTCCCTATGGTGAGACACAAATTCCTGATGAGGAGCATGTGGCAAAGCAGAGAGGCTCACCCCACATTAGGACAGGCCTGGGTCACACACTAGATAAGGCAAGATCTCTGTGATATACTTCCTCCAAGCTGGCCCAGCCTCCTGGTCGTTATTGCCTCCCAGAATCATCATCAAATTAAGAATCTGCCAATGTGTTAGTCCATTGATTATGTTTCTGATGTCATGAGCCAATCATGTGTTAGTAACTGCACTAGCTAAGAAGCAAGCCTGACACATAAAAGAACCTTGGAGAAAGAGTTCTTATCCAAACCAGATCAGAGCTCATGAAACATGGTCACATTTGAAAAGTATATTTAGGGCAGGTTAAATTAAATATTGAACAAGATGTAGATGTAAAAAAAAAAAGTGATGACATGACACTTTTATGACCAGACTCCACTTGTCATAAAAATGAAAAGAATTTAAAAAGGAATGTGGGGGACATAATTAAAATCAGGGATTATGAGCTTATCATAAGAAACAATATGTATGAGCTGATATGAAAACTCAAATGGAAATATTAAGTGTTAATTGGATATATACCAAGTGTTTAAGGAAGAGAATATCCAGTGCAGATGGAATTTTTGCGTCACTATATTTGAAAGCTATTAACTGAATGATAATAGCTAATAACTTAATATTAGATTTATGATTTAAATGTGGAAGAAAGACCATCCAAGTGGAGAAGGCTAAGAAAATATTGGCCATTGGATATCCATATGAAGAACTTTATGTTGAGGTACAGCCCCCAAACCAGAAACTAACAAAAAGAGCAAGCCAATGCCCCTTATCAAAGGAGATGAACCTAAAAAGTAATGGTTGGGTGTAACATGTTGTATTATCATTTGACAAAGATTGTCATGTTAACAGGATGAAGGGTTCCTGAGCAGATGACCAGGAAGTGAAGAGGAGGTAATAAGGTAGATACAGAGACAGATAACTCTTCCATGATTTTTCAGGATCCTCTCTATAAAGAGGATTAGAGAAATGGGTCACACTTGAAATTTTTATTTGAGTTAGAGGACACCAGATCATGTTTTCGTGTTTATATGAATGAAGGTAGAGAGAAAATACTTGAGGGGAAAGTGATGCCGAGAGAAGAAAGTGATAAAAGAGAGGCAGACATAAGTAGAATGTCTTATAAGCAAATAGATATGGGAAGATGAAATGATGATCTAGGTACTTACAGCTTTAAATAAAATAGGATCAAAACAGCATATAATAGAGAATGGAAGATTAGAGAGCGGAGCAGTAAAGTACTGGTGTTATTTGGTCATCTTAGTGCCAAAACAAAACTCAAACAAAAATGTAGTGTCGGATTAAAGAGCAGTGTGCTGAGGAACTATTTCAAAAACATCAATAGTATTAATAAGTAATCAGTGAAAATTCCTGTAGGAACACTTATCCGTTTAGAGAGAATATAGCAAAATTACTTGGGATCTATGCAAGGGAGAACTGTAGCAATAGACCATAGCATTTAGACCAGATCAGAGGGAAGTGAGACCCTAAAAATGTGGTGAGCCAATACATTATCTAAACGAGACCTAACAGCAGTTGTTAAGGTAAATGAAAGTGTTTGTTTGATTCTGGGTAGATAAAACCCCCAGGACTCTCCAAAGGTGCTGAACTGTATAACTTTTAACCACATGCAGAGTCATGAAGGTTTTTCAAAAACGTTTATTACAGAGTTAAAAAAATGTTAAGCATAAGATGGTATGTGACTTGCAATTTCTCAGAAACATGTCTATTGAGAAAAAAGTAAACAACATCAAACAGCACTGAGGCTGTATCTCTTATTATTTCAAAATATTTTAAGTGTTTTAATGCTCCAAGCTGCAAAATCAAAACATCACCCCCACAAACAGGCTATTAGAGCACTATCTTTGAGTGCTATTTTGTCTCTCTGCTTAATATTCTCTCAACAGCAATAAAACCGAAGTTATTTCACTGAATTTAAGTACTAATGCATTTCCAGAAAAATCTGAATGGCAAACAAGTAGGATCTTGCAAAGCCACATAAAGCATTTTTAGAAAACTGTCAGAAGGGCAAAGAGCCCATAAAGTAAGGCACAGGGGTAAGCAACAAGAAGCTGTTGTCCTTCCATGGCCAAAGCCGAAATGAAGATCTTAGAAGCTGAGAGACTGCACCATGTGATGATGAGCAGGGCTGACACAGTTCCAATGGTGCCCCTGTAGCAGAAAGAAAGATGACAGCTACTTTATGCCTGGAGGAAAGGGGGAAGACTGAGTCAGAGCTGCCTCTGAAATGCAGGTGATGCATCTGTGCAAAACATCAGTCTCCATTTGCAACATCTCCTCTTTATAAGATTATATTTTCATGTATTTTGTCATGGTAGTGAGACACTAGCGCACTGTTTCCTTTATAATTTCAGGATGAAAAAAGTCTAATTATCAAGTGGTTTTCCAAATCTAAGTTATATGAATTATCTTCTCTGTGTCCCCAGTGACCAAGTCATTTCAGATATTCTAAATACCAAAGTCACTGAAAATATCCTTTGAATTTTAACATGTCACATCATAGTATTATTATTTTGCAAAACCCAACAGACAAAGTTGTAGAACCAAATTACACTAATATATCAAACTTCTGTGTAGCACAGCCTTGTAAACAAAACAACTTGCTAGAGTAAACAGTTACACAAATGATAGTGTTTTTCTGTGGATAAAACTCAATAAGTATAACTTGTTCTATTTATGCTTTCATGGTGTCCATTTCCTGTCATATTCTTTTGTTAAGTCTGTGTGCTCAGTGATAAATCAATATTTGGCTCCTCTAATTATCAAGAATGGTATAATAAAAAATGAGCCCATATTCAAACAGAAAGAGCATGCTTAAATCAGTAATTTCATAAGAATAACTATTAGTGATAGTAAAATATCATAAGCCTTTGCTTCTTTAATCTGATTATCCTTATACCAATAAGTTCTCTATATGACACCATTCCTTCAACTGTAGCATTAATAACCTCAGACCTGTATCATCCAGAAAGAAAATGCAAGTCACACCCCCTTTTGAGTTGAAAGAACGAGCAAAAGGGCAAGTTTATCTCTAAGCTCTTTGTGGACAAGGCAGGTAACTGTGCAGTTGCTTGCTTGCTGTCACTGAGTGGCTACTGTTACGCATGGGAAAGTGTTGTGGGAAAAAACAGCTATGGTATCTTTATGAATAGTTTAGAATTGCAAATGCCAGCTGCCTAAGTAAAGGAAGAAAAAATGAAAATTGTATTGACTGAGCATGTATGCCACTAAGTTCTCCAGAATTAATGTTCTCATCAGGGTTTCTGGGAATTCTCTACTGAGAGGAGTCCAGCTGAGAAAGAACAGTTGCTTCTAGCCTGGAAGGCAGATGCATGGGCACTGAAGTAATTTGTCAGAATTCAGCAGGCATTTACTCTTCCAAAATCAAATAAGTGAATTTTCTGTAGTTGTTATATTACCCATGCCAATAGTTTAGATTGAAGAATGTGACAACTTAAAAGTACAAGTTTTAAATATTACATGGTTAGATTTATTTTTTAACTAGTTAAATAGAAACAGCACCCCAGCCAAACTGACCTATTTTTCTTTCTGAGTCTATGTGTATATTTTAATAAGCAGGAGTCCCTCAGTTCCACCAACAAAATGTTAGGAAACCTTCATGATTGTCCTGGCCTGGCAGGTACAGGCAAAGATTGTGCATGTGGGGTCAGTTAGTGCAGACACTTACTGCAATGAACAAAAGACTGCACAGCTGGACAGGATGACCATGGGGAGCAAGCAGTATCCCAGCACACTGGCCACACAGCCGTAGGACACCCCTGAGGAGCTCATCAAGTTCAGCAAGGCGTGAATCCCAAGGCAGCCGATGGCACTCATGCCATATACGTAACCAAACTGGACTTTTCCTGCCTGAAACAATACAAAGAAAGCAATTAGAAATATCGAACAAACATGACAGGAAAAAAACCCAAGAGAATAACAGTAATACAAGGCGCATTTGAGAGTCTACTCAATGCTGCTAAATATCGTGCTAGGTACTATCACCAGGGCACTGAGAATTCTGCTTAAAGTATAATAAAACAGTCAGTGAGATGAATTACAAATCTCCAAAACAAGCAGCCTGGATATATATAGTTTGGGACAGGCTAGGAATGCTAGAGAAAATATTGCCAGGATGATTTCTCCTTTTCCTCCTCCTCCTTCTCCTCCTTCTCCTCTTCCTTCTTCTCCTCTTCCTTTTCCTCATATTGTTCCTCCTCCTCTTCCTCCTCCTCATTCTTCTCCTTCTTCTCTTGTTGTTGCTGTTGGTTGGTTGGTTTGGTATGGTTTTTGGCTTTTCAAGACAGTGTTTCTATATTTTATTTCCATCTGTCCTGGAACTCAGTCTGTAGACCAGGCTGGCATCGACTCACAGAGATCTACCTACTTCTGCCTCCTAAGTGCTTGAATTAAAGTTGTGCACCCCGCCCCCAGCAGATGATTTTTTTTAAGACTATACATTGTCTTTAGAGAGTGACAGGAGTGAAACATATCTTTTTGCCCTATGTTTACTGACTAGCTGAAAGAGTGAGCAGAAGACTAAATATCTAGTATAGCCTTAGAAATGACAAGTAGAGTCAGTAATACTACAATTTTAAGATTTTGTTGCAAATGTTAATAGAGGTTTAATATTGAAATAGAAAATAAATTATCTGTTTTTACCCCATATGTCTAGGATCCTAGACAATTTACCTTTATTAGTATAACTTGATTCGAAGTACTTAGAGTTCACCTAATCAATCACTTAAAAAACAAAAAAACAAAACAAAAAAAAAAAAACCCTTCTTGTAGTTCAGGAAATCAAGTCCCAGGCCTTGTAGATACTGAGCAAATGACCTACCACTGAGCTACATCCTGAGCCTTTTTTTTTTTTTTTGAGACGGATCTTGGTAAATACTTCTTGCTGGACAATTCATGCTTCTTATACTTCCATATCCTGAGTGTTAGAATTACAGATATGTCGCACAATCACCAGCCCTATTTGCACTTTCATACTGCTTAGGAATGTTGCTTTTCAGACCATATGAAGAACCCTGCTAGAACAGTTAAGGGAAGAATATCTTTAAATTATATGTTGGTATTGGGTAGTGAAAAGCACTGTGATTGCTGCAGTTTGTGTGTTTCCTTAATGTCAATGTGTTAAGAACTCCGATGCCTGATGTGCTTTGGGTAGAGGTGTAACCTTTAAGAGATGGGATCAAGGAGGGAGACGTGAAATCACAAGGGACAAGTCTCTGTGGAGTATAATGGGACCCCAGGCCCTTCCTATTTCTTTCTTTCACTTCTTGGCTGCCAAGAGGTAAGTAAGCACACTCCTATAGATGACTGTGAATCTTACATATCCAGAAGTACTAAATGAGTTTGAATATTGTTTCTGAATTTAGTATTACTCTTTGTAATATAATGGATGTAATGGCCTATGAAATGAACTTTTAATTATAGAGACAGAGTAGATCAGAGTTGACTCGGCAGCAAATAAATTCAGACTGAAATCCGACGTCAGCTATTTTAGGAGTGCCTGTTGTTGGTGTGTCTGAGGTTATCATCGCTAATGGTAAACTATATGAAATATTTGTATAAAATATTCATGATATATATTTCCTATATATATATATGTATATATATATATATATATATATATATCATGAATGTTAAAAGTACAAGAAACTTGAATTCCTTGTAAAACTTGTAAACATGAAAGGTAAACCCTTTTTGTCTTGAAGCGAAGAAATAAAGGCATAACAAATTTTAAGATCATAGCTATTAGGAGTTAGAGGCAGAACTGATTTTATCACCTCTAGTTAAGATTTCTTCATTGGTAATTATTTGTATTCAAAACACAAGAGAAGATGTTTAAGTAATTCCTACTACCATTATGTATCCACCAGTGATCTTGATAATGAAATTAACACTGTCCTTTAAGGGATGGTAATCATGATATAGTCCACAGAAAAACAGACAGCTGTTATATTACAAATGACTTGCAAGGGAAAGATGAGTTAATATATTAAATTGATTGTTTCTGACTTTCTGATTAATTGGCATAGCCTTGCATAGCATCTTAATCAAGATCACCATGTTACTGTGAAAAAGAGAAGAGAGCTCTAAGACTAAGTGGGAACTCTGGTTGACAGGGTTTGGTTAGAGGGTAATCCCATTTTATACACTACAGGGAAGAAGATTACTATCACTGTACTGCTATAGTGGATGAAAAGAATGTGACCATCGGCCACTCAGAAACTAATTGTTATTATATATTATTCTGAACCCTGGCTCGCTAGTATTATAAATTTAACAAAGGGGAAGGAAACATGCATGTAGTCACACGTACTTTTTAAACCACATGTGAAATTTATAACTGCATTGGAGGAGACTGCTTTTGTATGGGGTGTGGTTGCTGTTCATGTGTGTATGTGTTCATGTATGTGCATTCACAGGTGTGCGCAGGCCATGTTTCTGCTGAGACAGGGTGTTGCTCACAGACTGGTCACACTGCCGATTTGTGAGCATCCAGGACTCCAGGGCTGGGTTTATTGTCAGACATCTTTATAACCAGTTTTAAATGTGATAGAATCCAAACTTATGCCCTAATGCTTAATAGAAAGCAAATTTCTTCTTTTTTCTTTTTTTTGTCTTTTCTTTTTTTACAAACCACTTCAAAACTAGCACTGGTAAAGGCTGGCCAAGAAATGTTGGCTTCATTGTGGGAAGCTACCATAAGCAGTGTGGCTCCCAGAGCCACACAGAAAAGGATGGGTCCTGCAAGATCTGTTTCATTCATGATGCTGCCATCTGCTGGCTTCATTGGATTTAGCACCGTCAAGGTTTTCTGCCATATGTGATCAAAATTAATTCCAAGTTCTGCAAAAAGAAAATAAATAGTCTAAGGTACATATAGCAAACAAAGATATTCTTTCAAGGTTAGTATATGTATTGTTTTGGATATTAAGGTGCAATGTCTTAAGATGATTGCTCTACTTTGTTACCAGTTTAAAGTTTGTGGTAGTATATAGTGAGCAAATAATGTGGAGGACATCCACTATCAGTGGACTTGGGGAGGGGCATGTGAGGAGATGAGGGAGGGTGGAATTGGGAGGGGACAAGAGAGGGGGCTACAGCTTGGATACAATGTGAATAAAGTGTAATTAATAAAAATAAATTTAAAAAATAATTTTAGAGGAAAAAAATCTCTTTTAAGGAAATTGTTATCAGGTTTTAGCTGGAATTTTAAGTCCAGGTAAAACATAAGAAGTGACATACGGTAAAACCTATCATTGTAGCTAAAAGACTAAAAATGTCTCGATTGCCCCTTCATCACACACATTTTCAACTGCTAGCACTTCAGAAATCACGCAATATCACTCATGGCATAATTGTTCAATGACATTCAGCTAGGGTTTTTTCTTTAATTCTGCCTAATAGAAACAGTATTATTACTCCAAATTGATAAAACCTCCACAAGGAGGAAAGAGTAGAATACTTTCTGCAGAGAGCAGTAACCATGATGTATATGCAGATGTGTATAAGTCAATGCACTGTGAGATGGAATCAATATACTCAAAGATTAAATACAAAGGACAGGTTAATCTTTTCCTTTTGTAAGTGAGAGTATTAGAATAAAATTGTTTCACTACAGCAAGTTCTGATTGATTGCTCAAGGTTTACTGGCCTCTCAAGATCTACAAATATTGGTCTCACACACATGATAAAAGTAGTGTCGATTTATTTTGGTTTTATGCATCAGACAGCTGGGAATTAGAGAGGTTAAGTAACTTTCAAAGTCTAAAAGTGAGTGACAGAAAATCTACACTTCTACATTGACCAGTCCCACTCCTGTTAAGCACGGATAAGTTAGGTCCATGTGCACTTAATCTAAACTACTATCTCTCTCTATCTATCTTTACTAATTCAGTCTTTCCTGCAAGAAAGGCTCTCTTCCTAAATTCAACTGTACATCTAGGTATCTGTCTAGCTGTTCATCCATTTATTCATCTATCTTTCTGTCTATCTATCTGCCTATCTATCCATCTATCATTTGTCTATCGTCTGTCATGTATAGTCTATCATTTATCTATTTGTATCTATCATCTATCTAATCTATCATCTATCTTCTACGTATCATCTATCTAGTCATCTACCAATTCATCCATTATCTGTTTTCTATCATTTATCTTTTTATCTTTCTATCAGCTATCTATCCATCCATCTATTATTTATCTTCTATTTATATCTATCTTTCTTTCATATATCTAGCATCTATCTACCTGTATCTAATCGATCATCCATCATCTATCTATACTCTATCTATGTATCTATGTATCGATAGATACATGTATCTATCTATGTATCTATGTATCTTTGTATCTATGTATCTATGTATCTATCTATGTATCTATCTATCTATCTATCTATCTATCTATCTACTTGTACTGTCTTTTCTGCAAAAGACTATCTTCCTAAATTCAACTGTACATCCAGCTATCTTTATCTATCTATCTACCTATTATCTATTCATCTATCTATCATCTCTTTACTTATCTATCTATTCATCATCTATAATCTGCCTATCATCTATTATTCTATTTACCATCTAGCTATCCATCCATTCATCAATCATCTATCTACCTACATATCTAATCCATCATCTATTTATCATTTATCTATCATCTAGCTATCTATCTTATATCTATTCCATTTTTCCTACAAGAAAGACTATCTTCCTAAATTCAGCTGTTCATCTATCAGTCTATCAACTATCTATCTATCATCTATCTAATCTACCATCTATCATCTATTCATAATCTATCTGTCTCTCCGTATATCTATATATCATCTATTTATATCTGTCATCTATCTCTTATTACATCTGTCCTATAAGGAAGCCTATCTTCCTAAATTCGACTGTACATACATATGTGTGTGTGTATATATATATATATATTTACATACATAATTTATCTATCAACTATTTATCTAATGTACTCTATCTTTTCTATAGTAAAGGCTACCCTTCCTAAACTCAACTGTGCTTCCAAGCACGTACAAATACCTCTGGTCAGATAATGAGATAATACCATTTCAGTTATTTATTTATTTACTTACTTACGTGGGGATATTGGGTGCTAGGCCAATATCTCCCACTGAGACACATTTCTATCCTCATATTTTTTTAGTGGTGGAAAGTATGACTTAGGTACTTTCCAAAGTTGAGATTATGCACAAGATGGTTTTCTAATGATCCTTGGGTCATAGAGTGGTCTTCTTTCAACAGTTTAGAAACTGTCAGAGGACAGGTGGGTAAACATTTGCACATACAGTCCCCTGGTTGAAATTTGTCATCCTAAGCGTGGCAGAGGGTATAAATTCACATGTGTGAGGGGTCCATACTTGTCCCCCAGCAGTAGGTTAGGAAAAAACATTAACAAAGAGAGGAAAATAAACATTAGAAAACAATGGGTACCTGAAAGCATACATACAAGTAACAGTATACAGACTGAACAGGTTGCATTTAGGAATATTTATGTATATACATATGTTCATGGAACAGCAATTAATGAAAAAGGAGGCCACAAGTTTGAAAGAGAGCAAGGAGGATTAGGAGGGAGGAAGTGAAGAAATAGTGTAATTATACTATAATCTCAAAAAATAAAAAGAAGTAATTTAAAAAAGAGTGAGCAAGTTGTGTACATTTCTGATTCCATGTTTTTCCTTTACTTTAAGTGTATTATATCTTATGTCCATGTACCCTAGAGGAGACCAGTGGTTCAAAAATCTTAAAATGGCTTAAGATTTTAATGTGATTTTTAAATATCAGAAGACAATAAAAATTAAGAAATGTCACTTTTTTAAAAATTAATTTCACACCAGGCTTTTGTCACTTTCAAACTCTTTTTTAGTTTTTAATCACAGTTAAGTGACTTTGCTACAAATATGTTTTTTTCCTTCAAAAAAAAGAGCAGTTATTTCTGTAAAAAACATGGAAAATGCTTCATTTAATATTATTACTGATTTCTACTATTTATTTGGTGGCATAATTAAGGCTTGAGCATATTTCAATATTGAGTCATAAAACTGTGGATGAATATAGGATGTAATAAATATTTTCATGAAAAAAAGACATTTCATATTTTCAACTGAATGTCTATAATATTTTGCTTTCAATTGTATTTAAAAATAATCATGAAATTCGCAGGCAAATGGTGGGACCTGGAAACGATCAAACTGAGTGAGGTATCCCAAAAGCAGAAAGAAACATATGGTATATACTCACTTATATAAACCTATAGGATAGGAAGTTCAAGCTGAAGTCTACACACCTAGAGAGGATATACAAGAAGGAGGACCTAGATTGGTATGATCAATGCTTGTTTGAATGAACAAATGGGATGGACATTGAGTGGAGGAGAAAACAAGCAACAGAACAGGAGCATGCCAAAGAGGACCTCTGGGGGGAGGGA
>JAQQSO010001055.1:12485-27221 GCA_028658305.1 Pachyuromys duprasi
CTGTTGGTGGACTTGGAGGGGGCGGGGAGGAGGGAGATGAGGGAGGGAGTGGGAGGGTAGGAGTGAATGAGGGAGGGGGCTACGCCTGGGATTCAAAGTACCTAACCTGTGATTGAGATAAAAATAAATAAATTTTTAAAAAATTAAATAAATAAAAAATAAAAACAAGGAAATCATGAAATTTACTGGCAAATGGATGCAACTAGAAGAGATCATTCTGAGTGAGATAATCCAGAAACAGAAAGACAGGCATGGTGTATTCTCACTTATAAGCGGACATTAGGTGAATAATATAGGATACAGGCTTAAAGAAGCTAAACAATAAGGAGGACCCGAGGGAGGAGTCTTAAATCTCGTTCAGAATGGCAAACAGGACAGACACCAGAAGCGATAGAAGAGAGGAAACCAGATGGGAGCCTACAATAGAGGGTCCTCTGAAATGACTCACCCAACAGGGGATTGAAGCAGATGCTGAGACCCAGGGCCAATCTTTGGGCAGAGCACAGGGAGTCTTATGGAGGAAGGGGTGGAAATGGAAGGACATGGAGGGGACAGAAGCCCCACAAGGATATCAACAAAACTAAGAGATCTAAAAAAAATTAACAGTCCTGACAAGACTGATGTATCAGTGAAGGACCATGCATGGAGAGGACCTAAACCACCTGCTCAGATGTGGCCAATTGGCAGCTCAGTCTCCATGTGAATCTCCAAGTGAGGGGTCAGGGGCTGCCTCTATCATGAACTCAGTTGCCTGCGCTTTGATCACTTACTCCTGATGATGCAGCCTTTCCAGGCCGGAGAGGAAGAGGATCCAGGCAGTCCTGATGAGAGTGAAGAAGCTATGGGCAGATGGCAATAGTGGAGAACTCCCCCTATCAGAGTACTAGGGGAACTGGATAGGAGGAAGAGCGAGGTAGGGTAGAATATGGGGGTGGGGGTGGGGAGGTTAGGGGGCTTCAATTGAGATAATAATGAATAAATTATAAAGAAAAAACATAAAAATTAAAATTAAAAAAAGAAATGTATCTCCCCCCCCCAAAAAAAATCTAAGTACTGAATTAACTCTGTGGTTAACATGATGTCATTTATATTTTCTAAGCTGTTCTGTGAGATTTCTCTCTGTGACACCTTTTGATGTTAATGGGATTCATTGCCTAAATCTCCATGAGTAGCTTGGAAAGTTAATATGTCTGGGAAGTATTCATGTCACAGCTGCTGCATTTTGCTGTTTTATTTATATATTTTTTTACTTTCATATCTATATTTGTCTACACATAAGCATGAAATGATAATATTAAGTACTTTTCATCTTTAAAGCAGGTTTTAAAGGATACTAGAATTAGATTATTCCTCCCTATTTTAACAGAATGTCATTAGAAGTAAAATACTAAGGTCAAGTTATCAACAAAAATACTAGAGAATGTTGTCTTTTTGGATATAATCCTATTTAACACAAGCATAGACCCTGCCAGAAATCAAAAGTGGAGACTGAAAATCAATTTAAGAACATGTTGCATTTGTAGACACTTCCAGTTTTGTTTCTTCTGACATAAAGTACCCTGTGTGCATGAACTTTTTTAGAACAGACTCTTAAACTTTGAATACTAAAAAAGTAGAAAAGGTATGATTTGATATATATCAGAGTATTAAGTTAAATTTTTAAATATTTTGCTGTTTTCCCATGAAATTATTCCACAAAATGGACTGCAATGATTTATACTAATGCTCTGTTTTGTTTTAAATACTAGAGGGAATATTAGTAAAAAGGTATTAGAAATTTCCATCATTATATGAAACAACTGATGTCTTATCATTACACAGGTAAGGCAATATAAAAAATAAGTACAATGAAATATTAATTTATCAAAAATAATTTAATCTACATTTTAGTGTCTCTGTCTAGGAAAATATACTTCTGATTAATTTATCAATTCACTTTGATAGCTAAAAACTGCCTATGTTTATTAACACTATGTTTATACAGACTGATATTAATACATATATGTTGTTAGGTATAATATTTCCTAAAACAACAGTGAAAATATTTTAAAATATGAAGGATTAAATACTATTTTTATTTAGATTGTGAACAGATGTCCCCCAAGATCTTTCTTTGAAAATATAACTGATTCAAAATGTGTATTGCCTCAATACATCTACATTAGTATTACAAAAAATGCAAGATTCCATGTATTTATCTCAACTCACATTTTAGAAATTAAAGTTTGTAACAACAATAGAATTAAATATTGATCTCACTTGCAAGATTGTTGCAGTACTTGTATTTCAAATCAGCACACCACAATTTAGGATAAGTAGAAAAATAAAATAACATTGTGAAAATTATAATCACTATAATTTTTAGCTGTGTGAAGTTTTTCTTCCATATGGTACAATCTTTCTTCTAGTCTTTGAGTATAAATTTTTTCACCATTATGTTACAGTACACTATTCTGTCTCCCATTGTGACCTAAACCACAAAATTAGATTTGCATATTTAAGTATCGGAGGAAATACTTTGGAAATACAATTCCAGTCATGCACCTGTACATATAACTTTGAATGCTTTTACCTGCTAAAAGCCAAACTTATGATGGAATAGAAAATTCATTTTGGTTTGGAATTATTCATAAGCTTCATGTGGGTTCCTAGTAAGGAGAGCAAGGGTTGTCTTTGATATGGACTCGGTTGCCTGGATATTGGGGAAGCACTATTTTTAATTGTCTGAGAAAGCTCCAGATTGACTTCCAAAGTGTTTGTACAAGTTTACATTCTCACCAGCAATGGAAGTGGGGTCCCCCTTCTCCACAACCTCTCCAGCATGTGTTGTCACTTGAGTATTGATCTTAGCCATTCTGATGTGTGTCAGGATCTTGAGGTAGCACTATTCCTAATTGTCTGAGAAAGCACCAGATTGGTGTCCAAAGTGGTTGTACATGTTTACATTCCCACCAGAAATGGAGGAGGGCTCCTCTTTCTCCACATTCTCTCCAACATGTATTTTCACTTAAGTTTTTAATATAAATTTTTATATTTTTATAGTAATCACAGGTTATTAACTTTACATCCCAGATGTAGTCCCCTCCTGATTCCCTCCTATTCCCACCCTCCCTCCCTTATCTCTTCCCTGTCTCTCTCTAAGTCCACTGATAGGGGAGGTCCTCCTCCTCTTTCATCTGACCCCAGCTCATTAGGTATCCTCAGGACTGGCTACAATATCCTCCTCTGTGGCTTAGCAATGCTGTTCCTCATCTTAGCCATTCTGATGGATGTAAGGTGAAATCTCAGGGTTGTTTTGATTTGAATTTTCCTTTTGACTAAGGACTTTGAGCATACCTTTAAGTGTTTCTCTGCCATTCTTTATTCCATTACAGCGAATTCTCTCTTTAGCTCCGTACCCCATTTTTTAAATTGGATTACTTGATTTGTTTCTTTTAAAGTTCTTTAGTTCTTTATATATTCTCGATATTAGCCCTCTGTCAGATATAGGTTTGTTACAGATCTTTTTCCAGTCTGTAGGCTGTTGTTTTATTCTTATGATAGTGTCTTTTACTTTACAGAAGCTTTTCAGTTTCATGAGGTCCTATTCATTGATTGTTAATCTCAGAGCCAGTGCTATTGGTATTCTGTGGAAGGAAGTTGTTTTCTGTGCCAATGAATTCTAAGTTCTTCCCACGTTTTCTTCTAACCGACTTAGTGTGTCTGGTTTTATGTTGAGGTCTTTGATTCATTTGGATTTTGTACAAGGTGATAAATATGGGTCTATTTGTATTTTTCTACATGTAGACATCCAGTTAGTCCCATGCCATTTGTGGAAGATGCTGTCCTTTTTCCACTGTATGATTTTGGCTTCTTGGTCAAAAAAGAAATATCCATAGATATTGTGTTTATTTCTGGGTCCTCTCCTCAGTTCCATTGCTCCACCATTCTGTTTCTATGCCAGTACCATGCAGTTTTTATTACTATTGCTCTGTAGTAGAGCTTGAGATCAGGGATATAGATATATCTGCAGATGATATGGTGTTGTACAGGATCATTTTGGAAATTCTGGTTTTTTTTTTTTGTTTTTCCATGGAATTTGAGACTTTTTCTTTCAAGTCCCATAAAGAATTGTGTTGGTATTTTGATTGGAATTGCATTTAATCTGTAGACAGTATTGAAGTCTCTCCCTAGTCTGTGTTAGGATCGATGTGTGATTTCAGCTTTAATAATGTTTCATTTTCTAATGCACATGCTTTTGTATTTTGGGCATAGATATTCAGGACTGTGATGTCTTCCTGGTGGAGTTTTCCTTTAATGTGAATGAAGTGCCCCTTCTCATCTCTTTTGATTAATTTATGTTAAAAATCTATTTTGTTAGATTGGAGTTTTCTTCCTAGTGTGTTCTGTAGGTCTGGGTTGCTGTGTAGATATTGTTTAAATTTAGATTGTCGTGGGGTGTTTTCTCCCTTTATGTTCATTGAAAGTTTTTGGGGGGGTTAGTAGTCCTGTTTGACATCTGTGTTCTCTTATAGTTTGCATGAGATCTGTCCAGCCTCTTCTGGCTTTCATGATTTCTGTTGAAAAGTCTGGTGTGATTTTGATAGGTCTACCATTGTATGTTACTTGGCATTATTCCCTTGCAGCTTTTAATATTTTTCTTTATTCTGTTGATTTAGTGTTTTGACATTTATTTGACATGAGGAGTTTTTTTGTGGTCTAGTCTAATTGAGGATCTGTAGTACTCTTTTATGTTTATAGATCTCTCTTTTTTTAAGTTTGGAAAATTTTTCTTCTGTGATTTTCTTGAAAATATATGCTGGAACTTGGAGCCTGGTATCTTCTTTTTCATCTATTCTTATTTTTCCGAGATTTCATCTTTTCATGGGTCCTTAAATTTTTGGATGCTTTGTGTTTGGGATTCCAATTTAATTTTTTTTTTTGAGAGTTGTGTCAGTTTCTGCAACTGTATCGTCCATGCCCTGATTCCCTTTTCCATCTGTGTATTCTGTTAGTGATGCTTACCTTTGTGGTTCCTGTTCTCTCCTGGTTCTCCAGCTGTAGGGTTTTCTCTGTTTGTGTTTCCTTTATTGATTCTAATTCTGTTTTCATGGCTTGCATTATTTCGTTCATTTGTCTGAATGTGTATTCCTGTCTTTCCAAGAAGACATCTATTTTTTATTTGTTTCCTTTTTATATGCCTATATTTGTATGTATATATTTACCTGTATTTTGAGAGTATTGTTTGTTTCCTCTTTATGTGACTCTAATAAATCAATGTGCACAGTTTTAAAACCAATTTCCTACAAATATGGTGGAGCAAATGTCCTTCTGGTTACTTGAGCAGCTTTTGGATATATGCCCAGGGGTGGTATAGCTGTGTCTTGAGGAAGCACTATTCCTAGTTGTCTGAGAAAGTGCCAGATTGATTTCCAAAGTGGTTGTACCAGTTTACATTACCACCAGCAATGGAGGAAGGTTCCCCTTTATCCACCTGGAAACAACCCAGATGCCCATAAACTGAGAAATGGATACAGAAATTTTATTTTTACACAATAGAATACTACTCAGCAATTAAAAGCAAGGAAATCATGAAATTTGCAGACTGTAGAGACTGATGCATCAACCAAAGACTATGCATAGAGAGGTCCTAGAACCCTGCTCAGATGTAGCTCATAGACAGCTCAATCTCTATATGGGTTCCCCAGTAAGAGGAGAAAAGACAGTCTCTGACATGAACTCAGTTGCCTGCTTCTTGATCACTCCTCCCTACCTGTGACCTAGGCAGACCACAAAAGAAGAGGATCCAGGTAATCTTCATGGGACCTCCCCTCCTGTAGAGAAGGGGAGACTTCTGCAATCTGTGGACTAGATAAGACATATAGCGCAGGAAGAGGGTGGGAGTGTAGGACTGGAAGGAAAGGGCTACAACTAGGATACAAAGTAAATAAACTGAAAATAATAATAACAATAATAAAAATATCCAAGTAATAGCAGAAAAAGAGAGTGAAAAAAAGAGGACAATGAACCATAATACATGTTTGTTTGTGTGTTTATATATTTATGTTTTGTCATCTTACCATGGACTCAAACAGACAGTAAGCTTAAAAATGAAAAAAAAAATGATCAACAACGTTGACTTTTGGCTCTTCATTCAGTGTTATTTAAATTTCTAAAAATTTTGGATTCATCTAAGTAATAGACTTCTCAGATTGAGTCTTAACAAAAATGAGACGTTTCAGAGATTTTTTACTTGCTGCTATCATTCATTGCAGTAGATTTGACTGTGATTTAAGACCCTCTGAAAATGCTACAGAACTTTCTATCTCCCCTTTCTTAGAGAAAGACATGGAGGGTATGGAAGTTCCATGAGCTGAGCAACAGAACCAAAAAATCTGTCCTCAGGGTTCTTTTGTGAGACTGAAGCTTCCAAGAACCATGCCTAGAGATAACCTAGAACCCCTCCACAAATGTAGCCCATTGCAGCTCAGTATCAAAGTTGGCAACAGAACGAAAAAAAAAAAAATCTGTCCACAGGGTTCTTTTCTGAGACTGAAGCTTCAACCAAGAACCATGCCTAGAGATAACCTAGAACCTCTCCACAAATGTAGCCCATTGCAGCTCAGTATCAAAGTTCGTTCCTTATAAGCGGAACAGGAACTGTCTCTGACATGAACTCAGTGGCTGCCTGTTTGATCACCTCCCTCCTAGGTGGTAACAGCCTTACCAGGTCACAGAGGAAGACAATGCAGCCAGTCCTAATGAGACCTGATAGGCTAGGGTTAGGGGGAAGGGGAGGGGGACCTCTCCTATCAGAGGACTTGGAGAGGGGCACGGGAGGAAATGAGGTAGGAGTGGTGGGATTGCTAGGGGATGAAGGAGGGGGCTACAACTTGGATACAAAGTGAATAAACTGTAATTAATAAAAATAAATTTATAAAAGAGAGGCAATTCCACAGGACTTAATGGATTAGATGAGTCATAGGCTTGTAGATATTTTCAGGGAATGTGCTGAGTTGTTCAAAAAGTAAATCTTCATTAATCTTCCAAGTTTAACTTTATTTCATTCCTTCATCTACCAGTGCATATATTCATTCAGTGTGTAATGTAGTAGAGAATATACTTTCCAGAATAAGATACAGTTCTAAATGCAGAAACTCTGTCCATTTTAAAATTAACCTTTATGAGTTTATTCATAACATCATAAGCAGTTCTAAAGTTCAAACTGACTAGAGTTAATTCCATGCTTAAGAATATCTAAATTTATTTTTCATACAACGATATCTTGACACAGATATAATGAGGTTCAATTATAATATTGTGAGCATAGATATGAAAATTCAACCCCAAACTATATATACCTGAAAAGCCTTCTTCATTAACAAGGAAGAAAAATATTATGTATATTTTTATTAGAATGTGATTGAACAAATAAACAACTTCTGCTGTGGTCCTTGATATTTTCAAACTCTGCCCAATAGTGACAACTTCTTTTCATAATAGCGTTCACAAAGAAAATTAACTGGGCTGTTTCCAGCTTCTGGCTATTACAAATAAAGGTGCTATAAACATGATTTAGCAGATGTCCTTGTTGTATACTTCAGTGTCTTTTGGATATATGCCTAGGAGTGGTATAGCTGGATCTTGAGGAAGCTCTATTCCTAACTGTCTGAGAAAGCACCAGACTGATTTCCATAGTGATTGTATAAGTTTACATTCCCACCAGGAGTGGAGGAACATTACCCTTTCTCCACATCCTCTCCAGCATGTGTTGTTACTTGAGTTATCCATCTGGGCCATTCTAATGGTGTAGGGTAAAATCTCAGGGTTGTTTTGATTTGCATTTCCCTGATGACTAAGGACGTTGTACATTTCTTTAAGTGTTTCTTTGCCATTCTATATTCCTCTACTGAGAATTCTCTGTTTAGCTCTGTACCCCATTTTTAATTGGACTACTTGATTTGTTGCTGTTTAACTTCTTGAGTTCTCCTGGAGCAGACAGGAGCTCCACAAGGACAGCAACAGATCCAAAAAGTCTGGGCACAGGGGTCTTTTCTGAAACTGATACTCCAGCCAAGGACCGCTCATGGAGATGGCCTGAGACCCCTGAACAGAGAGGTAGCCTATGGCAGGTTAGTATCTAAGTGGGCTCCACAGTAATGTGGACAGGGACTGTCGCTGACAGGAACTGATTGGCCTGCTCTTTGATCACCTCCTCCTGAGAGGGAAGTAGCCTTGAAAGACCACAGAAGAAGACAATGCAGCCACTCCTGATGAGACCTGATAGACTAGGATTAGAGGAAAGGGGAAGACCTCTCTTATCAGTGGACTGAGAGAGGGACACGAATGGGGAAGAAGGAGGGTGGGATTGAGAGGGGAGGAGGGAGGGACTTACAGGGGGGATACAAATGTAATAAACCTTAATTAATAAAAATAAAAAAGTAAAAAATATAACATAATTAATCACTGGTCAACATGCTTCAAATTAACTGCTTTGGAAGAATCCACAATGACGGCACTGGGAGGACATTGTGTCTGAGGAGCAAGACAACAATGTTGATACAATGACCAGGAGACTGAACTCTGGGCCATAAAATAAGAGCAATCATGTTCTCCAGGTGAGAGGAAACTCCACAATGTGGGATCAATCAGGTCCACTCTGAATGTTTTTAGTTTCTAAACTAATTCAGAGATTAAACATTTCATAAAATGTAGGTGTAGTCATTAATTATTCATTACCATTAATAACAAAGCTAAATATATTCATTAAATAATAAAATCACTTTCATAAGCTTTTCCCAGAAAGTGGAATAATCCATACACTGTTAATTTTTTATTAAATTTTTAATTTTATATGTTAATTACAGTTTAATCACTTTGTATCCCAGCTGTAGCCACCTTCCCCATTCCCTCCCCATTCAACTCATTCTCCTTCATCCCCTCCAAGTCTACTGATAGGGGAAGTCCTCCTCCCCTTCTGTCTGATCCTAGGTTATCAGGTCTGATCAGGACTGGTTGCATTGTCCTCCTCTGTGGCCTGGTAAGGCTGCTTCCACCTCAGGGGGAGGTGATCAAAGAACAGGCTGCATCATCAGGAGTGAGTGATCCAATACCAGTCACCTGAGTTTCTGATAGAGGCAGGCCCTGCTCCCTCACTCAGAGATCTACATGGAGACTGAGCTGCCAATTGGTTACATCTGATCAAGGCCTCTATGTCCTCTCCATGCATGGTCCTCAATTGGTACATTAGTTTCTTCAGGAACCCCTGGGCTCACATCTTTTAGTTTTTTTGGTTTCCCTGTGGGGCTCCTGTGCCCTCTATTGCCCTCTGTTTCCACCCCTTTCTTCCTCCATAAGACTCCCTGCACTCTGCCTAAAGATTGGCTGAGTCTCAGCATCTGCTTCAAACCCCTGTTGGGTTAATCATTTCAGAAGGCACACTATCCTAGTCTACCATGCAGTTTCCTCTCTTCCACCACTTCTTGTGTCTATAATGTTTGCCATTCTGAATAAGATTTAAGCATCCTCCCTAGGGTAGTCCTTGTTATTTAGCTTCTTTAGATCTGTAAGTGGCTATCCTATATTATATGGCTAATATCAGCTTATAAGTGAGTATGTGCCATTCCTGTCTTTCTGTTTATGGGTTATCACACTCAGGATAATTTCCTCTAAGTCCATCCATGTGCCTGCAATCTCATGATTTTCGGTTTTTGTTTTTCTTTTTTTTTAAAAATAGCTGAGTAGTGTTCCACTGTGTACCTATACCACAATTTCTGTATCAATTCCTCCATTGAGATACATCTAGTTTGTTTCCAGACTCTGAATATTACAAATAAAGCAGCTATGAAACAGTTGAGCAAATGTTTTTATTGAATGGTGGGTTATCTTTGAGATATATGCCCAGGAGAGTTATAGCTTGATCTTGAGGCAGCACCATTCGCAATTTTCTGATAAAGTGCTAGATTGATTTCCAAAGTGGTTGTACAAGTTTGTACTCCTACCAGCAGTGGAGGATGAATCCCTAGTTTTCTTCAGGTCTTTCTTTTTTTCAGTTATTCAAATCAAAATCAGGAATAATAGTATTTTAAGAATCAAAGTGATGTTTTGAGAGCCCAGTGGGAAAAATATCTTGTACTCTATAATCATAAACAGAAGCTATAGTTATCAAATTCAATACTAGTTTGCCATATTCAGTTATTATTTCATATGTTAAAATCTCAATTGTCCTATTTCCAGCATTTGAATGAAAAAATCACACCTATACCAATTATTTGTTTCAGCTGACTTTCTTGACCTTAATCTCTTTTTTCTTTAAACTCAAAGCCAGTCATTATCAATCTCCTCAAAGAAACTTCCTACCCTCTAACACTGAAGTTCCCCAGGGCTATTTTTCAAAGACCCCAATGTTCTCATATACCTTTCTAATTTAACATTCTCAAGTTTCAGCTCCTGTTTTCTCTTTTTCAAACTTAATTATGAGCTTCATTATTTCAACTGAAATTTCAAAATCTTGAACTCATTTTCAACTGTTCTCCGTTATCCACAGCACATATCCAATATTCTTTGAACTACTGTTGACTTTACCATCCCATTTTGACTACCTATGCTATACCCAATCTGATGATATTAGCTACCAGTGTATCTCTCAAGGATTATTGAAATAGTTTCAGATGGTATCACTCACTTTATGATTAATTTATTTTTCAGCTAGACTAACAAATGAAAATTGATGTTTATAATTTTCAGTGTATTACAATAATACTTAGAATAATTGTTAAAATAGTTGCAGTACTCAAAACAGTCTGTATCAACGGAAAGTGTAAATGTTGTTTTTATTTCTTGTGATGAGCAGATGAGAGGAGAATTGTTCTTAATTTTGTTTATCTCTTTCCGAACTCTTGCTGTTTGATTTAACTCAGTTGTTTTGCCCTAAACTCTTCTGCAAGCTAAGTGATTCAAACTGGGTTTTTCCTGAATTGCTCTGGTTGGCTACAAACTAATTCTGGAAATATGTTTTAATCTTCTGGGTCCTTCTCATTCTCTGGCTCATTCTATCTTCACATGTGTCTAGGGTATTTTCTCTGCAACCTGTATTGGTAAAATTTTCCAAGGAAGAAACTCTTGAAAATTAACTTTCCTTTCTCTTCCTGTACTGCTGTTAAGTCTTGATCCTGTCCTGTTCTTGCGAGAGTTGGGCATATCCTATATCTACTCCGTTCTGTCAAATCTTTCTCTGATTCATCAATTTGTCTGCCACTTAATTAGAAACCACTTTCATGTCAGAAATAGGCCCTGTTCCCCTTACTAGGGAACACACTTGGATACTGAGCTACCATGGGCTACAGGAAAGCAGAGGTTCTAAGTTATATCTATACATGGTCCTTGGTTGGAGAAACAGTCTCATAAAAGACCCTTGTGCCCAGATATATTTGGTCCTTGTGGAGCTCCTGTCTTCTCCAGGTCATGTTAACTCCGACTTCTTTCATATGATTAGCTGCACTCTGCTGAAGGTTTGGTTATGAGTCTCAGTATCTGCTTTAATATACTGCTAGGAGAGTTTTTCAGAGGCCTTCAGTGATAGGCTCCTGTCCTGTTACTTGTTTTCTCCTACATCCAATGACTATACCATTTGTCTTTCTAAGTGAGGCTTGATCATCTTACCCTGGGTCCTCTTTCTTATATATCTTATATAGGTTTCAGTATGTTTGTCCTATCTTGTAGGTCTATATAAGTGAGTATATACCATGTATGACTTTCTCCTGGGATACCTAACTCATTTCTGACATGAACTCAATGGTGGGCTCTTTGACCTCCCCGTCCCAAGGGAGAAGCCGCCCTGCTAGGCCACAGAGGAAGGCTTTGCAGCCAGTCCTGAAGATACCTGATAAACCAGGGTCAGATGAAAAAGGAGGAGGTCCTCCCCTATCAGTGGACTTGGAAAGGGGCAGGGAGATGAGGGAGGAGGGTAGGATGGGGAGGGAATAAGGGAGTGGGATACAGCTGGGTTACAAAGTTAATAAAATGTAACTAATATTAAACAAATTTTAAAAAAAGAAATCAATTTCAAGCATGATTGCTTCCTTTTATAAACTAACCTTCACTTAATTATTTGGGATTAAAGGTATATTCTAAGGGTGCATCTGTAGTCCAGTCAGATCATTCTTTAATCCAGAGTGTATCTGCATTTCAGCCTGGATCATATAGACCTAGAAATTCTTTGGTGGTGATCCAATGCTAACGCACCCAAGTTACTAGATAAAAATTATTCTACTTAATAGGTTTTGTATCTTTGCTATAGTCTCATTTACATCTATTTTACTTCATCTTTTTTTTTTCTTGTCACACTGTCCCCTTTTGCTCCTGAGGAAACATACTAAGCCTATCAAACAAGGTGTCATGTAAGAAAATTAGTTTTGCTAAATTCTACTAAATTTGCTAAATCTTACATGCATCTAAATTTTCTGAGGTTTTCTTCCCTGGTTATTCTATTGATATCTTTCTGTCTCTACTTAAATTCACATATAAAATATTTTCTTTATTCACTACCATTTAAAACAGGTACCTACTTTCTATATATTTCTAACACTATTCTTTAACTTCAATTTTTCAGTTCATCTTTTGTCACTGTAAACTATGTGACAAATGGCCGACTTTAAAAATTTTGTTCATTTTTTTTTTACGTTGCATTTGGGATGTCATCTGTTTGAGGACAAAATTTTATTACTTTATTGTTAGTTGTTTAAAAATAATGCAACAGTATATTTCATGTAGAATTACTAGTGAAAATTCATCTGGTATATTCTTTACATGTGTATCCCACAAAGTTTACTAATGATCTACTCTTTTGACAGTGTTGCATATTTTGAAAGATTAGTAATGTAGGTACTACTAAAACCACTCATTTGTACTTGATCATGAGTATCCTCATTCATCATGTGCCAGTAATTTCAAATCTCTCCTTGTCATGTATAATTGTATTGATTGTAATTTTTGCTTATTTCACAATGTGCATGGTTCAAATTTACATAGCCGTTCATTCACTATTGTTTCTTGAAAAAGGTACCACTAACCTATTATGATATGACATCTTGATAGACAACTTGATTAGGTTGAGAGTTGGCTAGAGAATTAGTAAAGAAACTTTTGGGGGTACCACTGACTGAATTTAGCATGATGGTTGGAACAGAAACTTTTGGGTGAATGTATCATCATCTATAACTCAGAGGCATCTTATGGGAAAGAGGTATACAGAAATAAGCAGATACATGGAAACATTGTTATTCATCAATGATTGTATCTATTGCTAACAATAAAAATTGTGTCTTCAACTAAAAAATATATTGAGGTCCAGAAATTATAGACAAGCATTTATAGCCAAATCATGTACTATATTTATGTATATTTAATGAACTTGCTAATTTTAGTTATTTTGGGCTAGTCCTGTACATTTCTGTGGCATCATTAAAGAACCAGTCTTGTATAAGTAGAAGACAAAAGGAAGATGATGCATGGATGTTTGGGGTAATACATAAACTAACAATTGTTTACCTGAAAAAAGGTACTGTTGTAGATGATCTGGAGATACTATGTATTCAAATGTTAATTGCTTGTCCCATGAGATCTTTACTGTCTTAAAAGCACATTCTCATGTAAACCAAATTACGTTGTGTAACCTTAAATCCAAAATTATCTCTGATTGGCCAATAAATTTCCCTCTACCTGAGCTGCGCAGAATAGAGAGGCAGAACCAAAGTTTGGGAATTTGGGAGTCTAAGAAGGCATCAATCATATTTAATTTTCCTAAAGCAGTCAAACAATGTATTTAAGTACTGTGGTTTTCAATGACTGCAACCTGTCTCATTTACATTGTAGTGAAACCTGTGAAGTTCTATATTTTTTTCTTTTCTTTTTTTTCCATATAGACATATGTATTTTTACAAAAGAAAATGGCATTATCTTTGTCCCTCAAGAAAAAAGCATACATTTTTACTAACATCAATATTTAATTTATTTTTATGTTTATAGCAGCTTTATTCTTTTTGATGTTGTTCTTATCAATCACAGGTAAGGTACTTTGCATCCCAGGCATAGCCCCCTCCCTCATTCCCTCCCGCCCTCCCCAACCCTCCCTCAACCCCTCCCCGCCCCCTCCAAGTCCACCAACAGGGGAGGGCCTCCTCCCCTTCCAGTCAACCCCAGCTCATCCTGTCTCCTCAGGGCTGGCTGCAATGTCCTCCACTGGGATCTAGCCAGTCTGTTACTCCCTGGCTTGTATGGGAGAGGGTCAAAGAGTCAGCCATCAAGTTCAAGACTGAAACAGTCCCTGTTTCCCTCACTAGGGCCTCCAGTCCTACACCGAGCTATACTGGGACCCATCTGCACAGGGGTTCCAGACACATCCTCACGTGGTCCTTGGTTGTAGAAACCTTCTCATACAAGACCCCTGTGCCCTGCTCAGTTTAGTCATTGTGGAGCTCATGTTCTCTCCAAGTTTCACCAACCTCCTCCATTTTTATCATCACTTCTTGTCCTCTGCCAAAGGCTTGATCGAGAGTCTTAATATCTGCTCTGATACATCTTTACATTGAACCCCCAGAGGTCCTCCTTGGCATACTCCTGTCCTGTTGCTTGTTTTCTCCTCCACTCAATGTCCATCCCATTTGTTCATCCAAACGAGCATTGATCATACCAACCTGGGTCCTCCTTCTTGTACATCTTCCCTAGGAGTGTAGATTTCAGCATAACCTTCCTATCCTA